>QVRM01001856.1:0-55173 GCA_003439945.1 Dermanyssus gallinae | reverse complement strand
GTGCATGCATCGAGCTACCCCCCGACGATTTTACGGGTCTTTCTTCTATCGCGCATTGTATACATATTTCTTGCTGATCGTTGCATACTCAGTCAGCAACAATTCCGAGAGTGCGAGAAAAAACATAGACAATAGCAGTAGAAACCACAGGAGCAGCGAAAACGAACCGAACCAAAAGACAAACAGCAACGAAAGCAAGAACAATCATAACGACATCGTAGTAATGTCACGCACTTGTGCTGTAGACCCCATCTCCGGCGTGTTAGCAATGTCTGTCTGCCCTTCGGGTGTACACCGCAATATAAATTGCCTTGCTTGCTAGCGATTAGAGATTACCATTGCCATAATTTTCCATCATGACACACACATTCCTACGCGTTCTCGAACATCGCCGTTACGAGGGATTACCATTAATACATCTGTAGGACATATAACCGCTAGCGCAGCTACGGCATGAACAGGAGGAAATTGAGCAAAATGTCTCGAAACGGCAAATTGTGTTCTGCTATATATAATCTACTATAAATATATATATATATATATATATATATATATATATATATATATATATATATATAATTATATATATATATATATATTATATATATAATATATATATATATATTCTCTATATATATAATTATATATATCTATATCTATATATATATATATATATATATCTATAGATACACTCTACATCGAAGGACGCTCGTTCTAAGGCATCGCCGAATCTAAACACCCATCAAGCGTACACGCAAAGCGAGTCAGGTTGTGCTCGGCTCCAAACCTGGGCTCCAAAAAATGCCTCCACCGATTTGTCTCAGATTATTCCAGGTGTCTGGCCAGATTTATCGGTCAACGTTTCAGGTCCGATTAGAGCTTTTGGGGCCGCTATTGCAAATGCTACCGCTAGTAGACATCTACAACAACTTTCATGAGTTATCATGATCGCACAGCCGAGGACAGAGTAGCAAAGTCACCACTCTGTCTACAATTAGATATTTGCTATGCGATACACGCCTAATAAGGCGTATATCAGCCAAGCACCCGATGCAACTAGGGTTTCTTCCTCCATACCCTTACCACTTTTGAGCCTCTCCGGTTGCAACTGGTACACATTATAGAGGACATTCCAGATATTGTGATGCGAACTAGACTGGTTCGTTGAGTTGTACCAGAGTCAGTCAGGAGAAAAATGACCGAGGCTTTTACTCGGGTGCTGTCAGCAGTTTCATCTGATAACGACGTTGATGCATGGCCTTTTCTGTTTTGCTCCGCTGGTCTTTTGCCTCCGCCGGCGCCAACAAGGTTTTATAACCTCTCGGTCATGATCCGCAACAATCTTTGTGATTTCCCCCAATCTATGCATCTGACTGAGATTGCCACTTCTCAAACGTGTGCGCCATTTTATTAGCAAAATATCTGTAGGAGATGTTTCTACTACTGCCAGACTTATCATATCGACAGATACCCTAAACGCTCGGTATGGACTGTATACAGCGAACCTTGCGATACAAACACCTATTAGATATGACCGGCGGATTTTTCTTTGGGGCGCTCCTATTATTGCCACGAAAGTTGGGTCCATACCAACGACAAAAAAAGCCGTGCACCTCTGTTTCTCTGGGTCTCATCTCTGCTACCCAGCGCGCGGCAACATGCGTTACTGTCCGTCTCCAAAAGGAGCCTCGGGGTCTCGGACTTACTGACCTTGGTCGACCCTGCTATTGTCTTAGCAAATCTAAGCGCAGGCGACAATGCAACACATCCTCTAGATACAGCAGAAGCCGACCATTTAAAAACCGCTCAGCCTACCTTCAGGAGAACTATGAGGCTCGGTGCGGAAGTAGACATGATAACGTACCATCTAAACGCGACTGGAGTGCTCGTTTGCACGACGAGGTGTAACGACGTCGCTTCAACGAAGCTCGTGACGACACGATCAAAGCATATCTAAACGCCGTACTTGCCAAGAACTCAGGCGCCTGGTTACGCGCCCTTTCCAGTACCTCTATGGGTACCCTCTCGTCTCCTTGACGAGACGACTCGCATAGCAATAGGCCTACATTTAGAACGGATCTAGTGAACTGTATTGTTTTTTAGTAGTACTAGTCATTATTCCTTCTTTTAAGGTCGGGTGGGGGCGCATTCAAAACTAGTTACTCTGGCGTTTGGATCAGGCAGCTTTAAAGCATTATATATATATATATATATATATATATATATATATATATATATATATATATATATATATATATATATACTACAAAAGGTACAAAACGTCCTAGCAACCAAACGAGTTACAATTTGAATATGCCGCTTTGGACAACCTAGTGAGACATCTAGGAACTCAGATAGAGTGTCTTGTTGTGGGCATGCGCGGTCACCTGCGCGTTACGAAGGAAAGAAGCAGGCAGTTGAGTCGGCCATCCAATTGACGCGGCAATGCGTTTGAGGACATCATGATGTTCCCATTTCAAAAGTCGAAGGTTGACGAGCAGCAAGGCGTTATTAGATTTCTGACTACGAAGAGTTTAAGCCTCCGATATGTATCGTGAAATAGTGGCTCTATATGGGAGAGTGGTGCTGTGTGATAACGTGAGACTCGGCCAGGCAAACACTGTAATCACAGTCATTTCAACTCATCGACAGGGTGAACGACTCAGTGAGCCAAGTGATCACCATGCGAGTGCTGGCAGTAATGGTGTGGATCAGCGTTGGAACGATGTGTACAATTGTGCAAGACAGGTTGAGTTACCAGAAGGTGTGCGCGGAGTGGGGTTCCGAAGAAGTTCAGCGAACCGCCGAAGGAACTGCGTATGAAGTTAGCACTGCAGCACTCCTTCCAGGGCATCAAGAAGACCCTGGATTTTTCAGAGTTAAAGCACCTCGAAATGTTTAGAGAAATGCGATCCCTCAAAAAAATTCGAGGTACATAACTCGAAGAACGAACTGGAGGTCACAGTGCGGAACAAATTCTTGTCACAGCACAGGAACTCTAGGAACAGGGATTTTTTAGCTCATGAAAGAGTGCGATAGTTATGCTCAGGCTATATATATATTTATATATATATATATATATTAAGTTCCTTAAAGACGTTTTGTACTAGACATACTTATTGCTTAATTTCATCTTTGGAGAATCACTTATATTAAAGACTATTCCGTTTACAATCTGTCACGATAAGCATACAACGAAGTTATGTGCCACGCGACCAAATACAAAGCATACCAGAAACGCATTTATTAAAAAAATATAAAGGCGTTCATTACGATTCACTATTGTATTATCACAGCAGCATGCCACATCTTGTGTAACGTATGCTTACATTTTTACAATGATTCCGTAATCCCATCACATAATGTTATTACGATCACGTTTGTATATCTTTTCTAGATGCTGGTGCGCCTACGGATAGCAATTGCGTAGATAATTCGGTGAGATTTAATTCTCGTGAGTTCGTTCGTTACGCGCCAGGCAAATATGGGGTTAACAAGGTTTGTGCGCGCCGTTGCTTTGGCAGCAACTGAAGTATCACGCCTCAAATTCCTGATAAGTGCAGACATGGAGATCTGTTCGTCGGAACACTTCCAACGACGGCATCTTAAAAGCACTCGTTGAATGCCTTCACTAATTTCGATATACTTGTATTTACGCAGATGTGGTTACTTCATTGAGAAATAATTACTAGCATATATTAATAACAAAGCAACGGAAAAATTGTGTTTACAAATACATATGTTTTTTCATTATTCAAACAAGGGGCTTACTAACCGCGAGTGTCAGCTCTCTGTGTGAGTCGGATAAGGTCTGAAATTATATTTTTCAATCATCGACGTATACAAGATAGCTCACGTCGCTGCGCATACAGCGATCTCTGTTTATCGCAAAGTTTGTGTACACTTGAGTTCACTACAAAGCTTATGGGACCCCGACGAGGCAGACCACAGTGCGCCAACTGCATTGTCAGCTTTGATCGGAAAAGATCTGTCTAGCAGGGACGTGCGGGTTTGGTTGAGCGTGCAGTCTCATGTACGTGAAAAACGCGCATATTCATAACTTAAAGGTCTTGATGCATTCGGTCAAATGCACTCGTTTGAGATTCACAAACGCCCTGGTTGCTTAACGGGTTGCCGAGCGGCTACGTATGCACCCATGCTACCCATGTACACCATTTGAAGTTTGCGCTTCTATTAAATACGTGTGCCACCTTATTATGAACCAGTTATGTCTCTACTTATATTTGAATAGGAGGCCACTCCGACAAACGTGAGGTCAACTACTGCAAACCGAGATTCAACTCTATCTATATACGAACTATTGTGACCCACAGAGTAAAATGCTTCAGATGAGGAATTCGCAACCCACGCTCCAGTGCTTTGCCACGCACGCGCTTTATCAAGCGGCATTCCTATCCTTTACAAAACAATGCGCTTAAAAGATCTTCCGAGTTTTCAAATGAACTTATTGATAAACAAATTATCTTACCAAAAAAATGTGTAAACAATTCTACGAAATGCTACGACGTTTCTACAAAGCGTCTATTTAACCTTGATAAACGGGGTCGTGGCAATGTAGGGCAACTGAACCTGTTGTTGCTGTAAGAACGATAAGGCAGCAGTGAACGAAGGCTTTATTAAACGTTATTCGTGTCTAATGCAATTGTGCACTATTTTGTTATGTCGCAGTTACGCTGAATACGACGCAACATTCTCTTGACAAATAGAAAGACAGAGGAAGAAGGAAAGTGTCTTTCTAGGTATTGCAATTGATTTACGAAGGTTTTATAACGTGCTGACACAATATTCAGCGTACGTGTATTTTCTATCCACGACCTCTTTAAGCCATTGCGTTTTCTATATGATTTGGTGGCCGATTCGTCATGTATACCACGACGAAGGGAACTAAAGATCGGCCCACCAAGCGCCGTCGGCGGCAGCCTTAACCCCAACGGCCGAAAAAAAAAAAAACAAACACAAATTTTATTAATTTAATAAAACAACGTCGAGCTACTTCTGTTAGTCAACAATAGAGACTATCACGCAGCAAATATACCGAGAGGTATTGGCAACCACAGGAAAATCGCGAGTAGTAAATTGTGCCTGCTAGGAGGCCCTTATTGTTCAGTAGGATGGTGTGACACAGGAAAAGAGCAAAACATTGGCTTACCCACGATGTGGATGTGGCTTTCGTGTAGGAACTTAGAATGCAACCTGTATTACAATATAACACGTCTCTATTTAAGGAATAGAAGGCTTCCAGCAGTGAGAAAAGAAAGGCAAGCTTTGCGTTGCTTACAGCGCCGAGCAGAGCTTTCCGAGTAGCTGACGACTCAAATTAGTGAGTAGCGATTTTAACTCGAGATGCTTTTTTTTTTTTTTTTGTTCTGGGAGGTTTCGGTAATGCATGATGCACATGCGCCACTAGCAGCCTGCGTGACTAGTGTGAGACTCGCAAACCCACTAAACCCGGATTCCTCCCCACCCCCCCAGGCTCGGTATTACTTTGGCATTACATCGAAACCGTGGGAGAGGCGTCCCTGCCGTTCTCCTTCAATCAGGTCTATCCCTGACTATCATCCCGCATGTCTACCTGCGGTTGGATAGGGGGATGCCATTTTGTAATCCGTCCTGTGAGGGTGCGTCGAGACCATGAGGGCCTGGCTGCTCCCCACCCCCTCCCCCCTCCCTCGGCTCCTCGTCTCGACCACTCTCCCGAGAGACCCCGCTCAAACCTCTCCCGCCTGGCCGTTTCCTTGGCTGTCTTGAGTGTCAAAACAGCGTCGAACAAGTTCGTCGCCTCCCTCCATGCCTCCGCCGAAGTCATCATATGGGAGACCACCTCCTTGATGGGTCGGCCCCTCACAGCGGTTGGTGCTGCGTCCCGTGCTTCCCTGAGAGCATCACACCGCAGAACAGTATGCTCTACGTTGTCCGTTTCTCCAGAGTCGCACAGTACGCAGATATCGCTGATGGCCTTCTTGATCCTTGACAGGTAGCTCTGGAACTGGCCGTGTCCGGTCAGAACCTGAGTCGTCCAGTAGGAAAGCTCCCCGTGTCGGCGGTCATACCATACCCTGAGGTCCGGTATCAGACTCTTGGTCCAGCTCCCTGTGGTCACACCGGGTCTTACCTGCGCCCATTCCTCATGCCAGGGCCGATATGGTGGCACTCTCCTGGCCCTGGTGAGATCCAGACCTTCGTCTAGATACATTTTACTTCGTTCAGCCACTAGGAGGTCCCATGGCAGCATTTTGGCTAGGACCAGGAGAGCTTCGGTCGAGACTGTTCGATACGCCCGGCTTACCCTGATTGCCAGCGTTCGTTGCGTCGACCTTAGTGCCCCCCCCTATTTTTCGCCGTCCGCATTGCCATGTCCCCCCAGACTGGGGCTGCGTATAGCGCCGTTGATTCGGCCACCGAGGCCAGGAGCCTTCTTTTCACCTCAGCCACCCCACCGACCCTAGGCATGATCCGCGCCAGGTTCAGGGAGACCCTTTGGGCCTTTTCGGCCACGTACTTAACGTGTGCCGATCCGGTCAGTCCGGTGTCTAGCATGACCCCAAGGTACTTTACCTTCTTTCTGATTTCTATCGGGTGGCCCGCCATCACGAGGTTAATGCCGGTCGTCCTCTTTCTGCCTGTTAGGTAACATCGCCTCCGTCTTGTCGGGTGCCAGTTTCAAGTGATGGGACTCCATCCACTCGGACACCATTGACAAGGCCTCATTGGCGGCGCTCTCCAGGGCTCTTTCGGTCCTGGCCGTTATCATGAGTGCAAGGTCATCGGCGTACGCCAACGTCTCCACCCCATACGGGAGACCTGGGATCTCGAGCACCCCGTCGTAAGCTATGTTCCAGAGCACGGGTCCTAGAATCGAGCCCTGTAGGACTCCGGCAGTAACCTCGTACTCCTGCCCCCCTGCAACCAAACCTCTGTCATCCAGGTAGGATGAAATCATTCGACGGAGGTAGAGGGAAAAGCCCTTCCTCTTCATCGCCTTTACAATTACTTTCCAATTCATTGTGTTGAAGGCATTTTTGACATCCAGGAGGATCAGGAGCACGAATCCCCTTGTTTTAGGGGTCTTCATAGTCTCCTCACCCGCCCGTTTCAGAACCTTCTTTAGAGCCCCTAATGCGGATCTGCCCTTCCGGAAGCCGTACTGGGCATCTGATAGGGCGTTCTTTCCTGAATCTCGTCGTTTAGTCTCTTGACTATAACGTTCTCCAGGAGCTTACCCATGGCGTCAATGAGGCATATGGGCCGGTAAGCCGAAGGCCCCGTCTTCCTCCCGGGTTTGGGGATTAGAACCAGGCTTGCCCTTTTCCACAGCCTCGGGAATCTCCCCTCTCTCAAAAGCTTGTTGGCAAGGTCTTGGAAGACCTTAGGCCACCTTTTGACCAGTAGCCTCGCTACCTCTGGGGGAATTCCGTCTAGGCCGGGCGCTTTACCGGTTGCCAACCGAATCCGGGCTTGTTCGACCTCCTCCAGCGTCACCTCCGGAATGTTTTCCGGGGTGACCGAGAACTCCTCGTTTTCCTCTCCGCGGCTGTGCCGGAAAAAGACCGGTTACAGTCTCCCGCAGCACATCCGGGGGGAGTTTCGGGGGAGGTCTCCGAGAACTCGAGATGCTTATAAAGATGCTGATAGATCCATTGTTTTTAGGTTTACTCGTTTTGACGTAAAAGGAACCTGTGAATTTTCCTGTAAGTGCGAGTGAATTCATAACAAAGTAACTGACATCTTTCAAACAACCCGTTTAGCAAATTTGTTTTGCCCACTTTGTATTCGTTTGTAAAGAGGGTTTTGCTGTAAAATGGAGCCCCTAGATACTATATGCATTGCTTTGTATACAGCATTTATGTCTGTCTTAATTTCGTCTGAATTGTTTTTTAGCAGCACACTTTTACGCTGTGTGTGTTTATGCACAGAATACAATTTTCAAGCTAATTGTTTGCAACATTGTCGCAAATTTTGGCATACATTTTAAGATTCTCGGCATGTATTTTACGATACGAAAATGCACGGGCATGCTGTAATTCCACAGCGAATATGGAGAACGGTATTGAACCTGTTCTTAGCCCTAAGAGCCTAGAAATAGTCCATCCGCCTTGACGTATATATCCGACAGGCTTTATTTACAATACCTTACTTGTATGGTCTACAAAATCGAACGCGCAAGTAAAGCTAAATTGGGCAACTAACTGCGTAGCTGTTGATCAATTTACCGTAAATCTATATTGTTGTAAATCGAACAAGACTTGTCCTTCTAAGTGAAAACGAATCAGATCTGAGAATATTTTTATCATTACGGGACATAAAATAGTCACCTACGCAATCAAATTATAGTCCCGGAAAAACCATCGACCTTCTTAAAAAATGCGAAACAGTGGCTTGCTAAACTGAGGGAGTTGCAATTACAATGACGCGACGCCATCAATGCACGTCGGCTGGACTGCTTGGGGGAAACTTGTCAAACCTGAGGCAATCTTAAATGTCACACAGTTTTCTGTAGGTAAAGTCATAGTAACCTGCGGCTATTCGAGCATCATTGGTGACCGTTAGTCTTTGGTGGACGAGAGGGAAAACGCCGCCATTCAACTTCAGGTGTTCGTTTGCATAACAAAACAAAAAGCGTGCGGCATCACAAATGTCAAGACGGTATTTCGACGACGTCGTGGAGAGGTGCGAGTTCAAATGACCTTTTATGACTTTAGCGTACCTCTGACTTGGCGTGAATATACTATACTTTGCCGTCGCCTCTGTCGGTTCGACGAGAAACAATACATTGTCTGCTGGAGGCCTGAGCATTCATTATTACTCAATGGCTCGTTGAAAGCTTCCCTATGGCAAAACGTAAAATATTAGTAAGTCAATGTTGTTAGCTATATATTTATATATATGCTGGCAACGAACAGTAGCGAGTTTGGCGGATTTAGCGTACGCACCTTATATATGCACACCTATTCCCTACACAGGACGTTCGCCTATTGCAACCACTTTCGGTGGCCTTCAATGACTTTTGCGGCTCGTCAAAGTGCTCACTCGCACACTACAATGTCCTTCTTACAGGCAGTGACGCCAAGTTTCTGCACCGTTGGAAGCTGCTAGGTACTAATTTCCATAAAATGACTCTGTGATTTATAACCGTTTAGGTCGTTATCCATCCAGGCTAGCGTTCTTAGTGACGCCGCTATGGCTGTAACTTAAGCAAACGCCGGTCCGGCCAAATGCATGCCTAAGTGAGAATAACCTCCTTAACTTTCGCGAAAGCGTGTCTGGTTATATGCGGCTTATATATATATATATCGGCATACTTCAAGACGGAACGTTTATTACGTGGGTGAAGCCCCACGTGTTTGGTTTAGTGCATTAGCAATCGTTATTTTCAATAATATATATATATATATATATATATATTTCACAATTTCATTTATTCACACATTTAGTGTCGATAATACCTAGGTACAAACATTTGGCTCGGCGTCAGGAGCTGGCAAATACAGTTACAAGAATTGTATTAAAAAAAATGCCTAATGAGTTGGAACTACTTAAAAGCTTTGCTTTCACGCAAAGGGCTTCCTAGCTGTTAGAGAATACGACAGTTGTTGTCAAATTGTAGCGGATCGGACCGCGTATCGTAGTTCAAACACCAGCATCTAAACAGGGCAGCAGCAGACCTGTCACAGTAGATGTACACCTGACACGTCGGTCCTGCATTAGTCGACAGTCACAGTAAGAAATGCATTCACAACACTATGGCTGAGAGGAGTTAAATCAGACTCGTGTTGCTGGTAGCGGCGGCTCCTTTTCTACGTAGGGGGAAAATGAGCAAACTAGCGGCGTGAGCACTAATAATGCTCGTGCCGGAGAAACCCTAATGAAGCAAACAGGCACTCGCTGTTGATTGCCGTATGCTCCTTTTCGAGAGGCGAAGAGCAGCAGCATCAGCAGCAGCAGGGGCTCATGCGGATGAGATGATGTTGTGGAGTTTAATTTATGGCACTAAACACCAATGAGGCGGCTACCACCTCTCTCCTCGAGGCTCGTTTCATGCGTGGTTGTGCCTAACATGCCTTGTTTGAAATGCTCGTTGCGTTCGGCCTCAACTAAGCAGAATCTACGTCTACACGGCGTTGTTCTTGCCATAACTTCCATTACGCGGTCGATGGCTGGCAGTTGCTTGCCCATATGCACGCCCATGGTGCGTCCGCATAGATATTTCGAAGTGTTTATGTACAAACGTATATGAGTTTGTACAGAGCGGGAGGAAGGCAGAGAAATGTCTTCCAGACGGCGTGCATTTTACGGGTACAGTTTTTGGGGTGGATAAACAAAAATGCCGCGGTGCGCGTGCTATGTACCAACGCCCCCTAACAAGTGTGCAACACTTGTTTGCGCCATTGAAGTACGCTCATAACGATTTCCTTAAACAAACAGGTCAGAAACAAAGTAATACAAAGCACCGGTTGTAGATTCCGCAACCTGTGTACCATACCAGGCAACAAAATCCGATTCGGCTCAACCAAAATACTCCTGCATAGGTAGGTGAGAATATATATATTTATATATATATATATATATATATATAGTGAAAAAAGTGCAGTCGAAAAGCTTACCTGGCACGAATGAAACGTCCCCTTTTCCGATACACGTCATATTGAGATAGACAATGATAACATCGACACGTAGATATTGCATAACCCGAGGCTTACTTCGGAGCTTTTGCTTTCCTTGTGACATTCAAGATATGCTAGCAACGGTTTTGGTTAAGGAGTAATAGCTGGTCAAGTCAGTCTAAATCAGTAGTGTTGTAAGCGTATGGCGTACCACGAGCTCTGCGAAAGTTGAGAACCGCCGTTTCGCGGACTATACCTACGCATGGCTTTACAGCATGTGTAACTCGGGCTAGCGACCCTAAAGAAGGCGCTGGCTGAATAGTTTACGATGAGGTCATCCGTAGAAGAGGACGCGCAAAGCTACATATCAGGAAGGTTATGACACATTGTGATCGATCGACAATCGTTATATCAAGAATATTGACGTTATTGAAGTGACCACATCTTAAGCGCTTAGGTAATTCTATAAACTGCCAACCACCGATTTGGCTGGCTTCCATAGTAATGCAAGCCTAGCCTTGAGCAGCTAGTACCACTGTTGGATAAATCCTCCGTAAAGCTAGAATATATATTGACTGATTTATTATTCGCTTGGCATGTATACCTAACCACACACGTCACTTTTTTTTATATAAGTGGCGCTTAGAGCGGCAGCAAATAAATATATATATTTCCGCAAATATATATATATATATATATATATATATTTGCGGAAACATATGTCAAAGCACAACGCCAGCAAACTAAATAAAATTAATTATGTTGCGCGCTACAACCAAAATTGACTAAAAAATTGTATATAAATATATTTATATTATATATATATATATATATATATATATATATATATATATATATATGTGTGTGTACTATTCTTTTCCAACATGAGACATGTTGGTCAGCGCCAGCTAGTTCGGTGTTGGCTCAGTGACTTTTTCCGTATATGCATATACCACGTGTCTCATATATGTTCAATATGAACAAAACTGAATCCCGTTTTCAAGGTTTTATGAATACGCAAAATGTAATGTAAGTGTAATAATACCGAAAAAATATTTAAAATTAAATCAATATATATATATATATATATATATATATATATATATATATATTCAATTTGCCTCTACACATGTAATACCCCTAGCATTTAGCATAAAGCTTTGACAAAACGGCCTATATTCATCAAAGCAGGATAGTCGTATACGGGGAGACTGTGTGTCCGACAAGTCATTGAAAAAGTGAGATGAGCGTTTTCGCAGTGGGTTTCGAAACTCAGCAAACCGCAACAGAAGCAACGTATAGGACTTACCTCCCCCTAAAAACTCAAAGCTGTGCCCTCCGCAGGCAAGGTGATGACCATCGCCTTGGTCTACGTCCGATCCTTGTCGAAATCCTCAAGTACGAGAAAAACGTTTACAGTAACGTGTGCTGTGAGACTCGCTACAGCCACGGGAATTCTGAAAACAGGAACTTCTTCGGCGTGTGAAACAGTGAAATAGTTGTGCTCAGACTTTTCAAGAATACATTTAAATAAAGATTTCAGAATACCCACAGTGTCGTTTCGTACCTTTTCATTCGAACACCCCTCATACTTGTCCTTTACCCACCTTATATCTCTGGATTTCGGTCCGCTGCTCTTACACATTAGCTTAAATAGGGGATAGGCTACTAGTTCTAGTTAATCTGAATCAGTTGAAAACAGCCTAGGTCGTACCGTGTCTTATCTGCTTTTGATCATTCTAATGTTTTTCAGACCATTTATTTGCGCAGTCTGCATGTGTAAAGAACACCGTGGTGTCATCTAAGTGACATTCTGTTTCATTGTCAAGGCAGCGCGTTCGGCCTTACAGTTTCTAAGAGATGTCCTTGTTCCATCCTTTATACCTGTAGTCACTTGCTGCCGCTGCTTCACGTCCATTACAGCCCTGCTTTGTAACTGCCTCCTTTGTTTACTTCTTTGTGGTACTGATCGCCTTTATGTGCTCATCCAGTTTCTTAACTTTGATACTACTTACTACAGAGTTTCTTAACCGATACTACTTACCACGTGGAATAGTTTAGGTGAAAGTCAGGCATGTTTCCGGGCAACGTTTGCACATTCCTGAGAAACGCTTTAAAGTTTTCCTTAGTATTGAAATTCAGTAGAAATAGGAGAGATACCTGGAACATTATTCATTCACCACCTTACCTCTGTGGTGAGCCGACGTTTTTATTACAACTCCGGTCTTGCCGATTTTAGCGGAGCTAAAGCCGGCAAACTTGTTCAGATTGCTCTGCGTCACAGTCCCAAAAGTATCACTCTTAAATTTGCATTGTGTAACGAGTTTATGTCTGTCGAGGAGTTCGGATGTTGCTCGCTCGGCTGCGGTGCGGTCGAACGTCTTAAATGTTTTAATGATGCAGCAGCTAATACGTAAAGTTTAGTGTGCGCGTTTAAGCAAAGGGGAAAGCATTTTGGCGGTCACTATACGATGGGCATTCGGAGAATTGCGGATCCGATAACTGCTAAGATGGCCCTAACGTCTTGAAATGTCCTCAATCTCAGAACCAAGTGCAAGTCCGAAGTCAGGGCCACTCGCTCTGAGTTGGCTCTACTACGATTGCTTCAGACAAAGCCAAAAAACATGCTTCGATCAGTCAAGCCTTTCAGAACGTTTTCGAAATCTGGCACGCTCAACCGAGTGACTTACAATGATCTTAAACATTTTGCGCTCACTCTCAGCCAACATTTTGCGTCCACCGAGCCGCTCTCGCATTCCTTTATAAGACAGACCCCAATAAATGCAAATGTGCAACGGTGGGAATCAAACCCGTGCACCCATGTGTCTCATCTGGTTGCAAGGCGCATGCGAATGCTCTACACCACCGCCCGGGCTACGCCTTCCTCACATCGGACACTGCCGTGGATCTTCTCACCAGACCCTGCGCGGCATCAGACGCCGCTGCAGAACTATACTTGTAAAAACTTATAGCATGGAACGTTCACGTTCGCTCAAGCGCGAACGCTTGGAAAGCAATTGTCACGCCGGTACACAGCGTCTGTGGCCGACAATTCCATCCAGGGAGCGCGTAGGTACCTCTCGGATTGCCCTTGCCGTAACGGCCTCGGACACACAGCGGCATATCGCGCCAAAACTAAAAGCTTCAATATCCGCCTGAAAACTACCGTCGAAATACATTGCATTCTCGTCGTGTTGTGTCTGTATGCAAGATGAAGACGAGAGAACAGCCCAATTTCTAGGCATCCGAGCCTGCCACCAACTCATCCTTCGTCGGCTGTTTGCCGCACGAGAACGTGATCGAGAAATTTGATAGGGTTGCTGCCGCTGTCACTATCAGCGATAGTCCCGCCCGCCAACCCTCGGAGGTCCCAAACGAGG
This sequence comes from Dermanyssus gallinae, assembly GCA_003439945.1. Taxonomy (NCBI): domain Eukaryota; kingdom Metazoa; phylum Arthropoda; class Arachnida; order Mesostigmata; family Dermanyssidae; genus Dermanyssus; species Dermanyssus gallinae. Next base: position 41,171 of record QVRM01001856.1, on the reverse strand, counting down.
CAACCTTAAAATCGATCATCCACGGTTAAAATGTATTTATGCTAACACTCGTTCGACGGCAAAACGGGGTACTATTCATTGTATTCTCTGTTACAGTTTTTTTAGTTGATCTAATTTTTTTTGTGAGACCTGGTTTAACCAGTCCGCAACGGATGCCAAGCTGTCTCTTTCAACAATATTCTCCGATGCTTTCGGCTGAATTGTGAGGAGGGCGGATGGAGAAGTGTGTGTTCTAGTTTCAGCTCGTTTAGATGTTATGCCTGTATCGTGTGATATACCCGGCGGACGCATCTCAGTCGGTTTACTCACACTGCACAACAATTTTCGCCTTTGCTGGAGCTATGCATCGAATTCCGGAGAGTATCTGTCGCACGTAATGGATCAACGAATGATGCGACGCCATCAACTTCGTGTCACTTACGGACCCGTGACTACTATAGGCGACTTCAATCTACCTCGAGTCAACTAAGCCATTGCGGAAACCTCCACTGCTCAGTCCATGAGTTCTTTCGTCAACTGCAGCGTTGAGAACAATCTAATTCAGCTCTTCGATAGCCCCACGCATCACTCCGGCTTCACCGTTAGTTAGCTGTACACATCGTGCTAATCGCGTTCAGTCTTAAAATTGACGTCACCGAAAAATGCATTTGCTATGTGGGTTTAACCTTCGGTAAATGCGTATCGAGACAATGGCGTTACCTTGATCGACTAAAACGTGTTTTTTAGATTGCAATTATTTTAACGAAATTTAAACTAAATTTGCGGACAATCACTCGCTCCGAGTGCAATGCGGGGAATCTCTTAGTAAGCCACGACTGGTTCCGTTCGGCGTTATACAGAGAAACTGCGTCTCTCCTCAGCTGTACACAATATTGGTTTTAGACATAAAATCTTCCAATCTGTCGAATGTTAAATATCTTTCGTACGCTGACCGTTTAAAATTATACATTTCCTTGGACCCCTCATTAGCGCACACTGCGTTACAGTTCCATTTCAACGGCACCTTACTTTTCCGCATATTTTAGAGATCCAGTCATTTTACTATTCGTACTTGTGAACATGCTAATCGTCTGTTGTATCATTAAAGACTCAAATATGTGTACTCATCTGTATAAAAAGAATTGTGTTATCCAGACTTTTATGTTGCTCACCCTGGAGCTCACACATAGGCATGGTTAAAGGCGCTGGAAGAAGATTCCTAAAAAGGCTCTAGAGGAGATGTGATATCGAGTCGAATGCAGTTGACGATATGTCGCTGTCAACTTTGTTTAAGAACAACAGCGCACGGGAAGTACGAGGTGTGTTCAAAACGTATCGCGACTTTTGAATTTTCATGGGGTTACGTATATTCGAATTTCGATTTTTTGTGGCGTTATGTTGGTACTCATGTCTCTCACTTATGCCGACAAGCTCGGCCATTTTGAATGTTCACTTAATTGTTGACAGCTGCTTTGCTTGCACGTGTTTTGGATCGTCTTCGATTTTTACCTATTCAAAAAAATGGATCAATCACCTGTATCAAATTTTGTGTGAAAAACGAAATTAAGTGCGCGGATGCATTCCGAATGTTGACTGTGGCATACGGAGAAGCTACCTTGGACCGAAGCAACGTTTATCGGTGGTACAAAATGTTCTCAGAAGGCCGAGAAGATGTGAACGACGAAGAGCGTGCCGGACGCCCGAGCACTTCAACAACAGACGAAAAAATTAATGATTAACGATTGCAGGGGCGTGGTGCATCATGAGTTCTTGCCACAGGGTAGAACGGTCAATAAGGAATATTACCTGCAAGTTATGCGCAATTTGCGCGAAGCAATCCGCCAGAAACGCCCGGACTTGTGGAAGAACAAAAATTGGCTTTTGCACCACGATAACGCCCCTGCTCACACATCGTTGCTTGTGCGCGAGTTTTTGGCCAAAAACAACACACTAATGATGCCGCAGCTACCGTATTCCCCAGATCTGGCCCCCTGTGACTTTTTCTTGTTCCCTAAACTGAAGAGGCCCATGAAAGGACGACGTTACGCTACGCTTGACGAGATAAAGACGGCATCGAAGGAGGAGCTGAACAAGGTTAAAAAAAATGGTTTTTTGAAGTGCTTCGAAGATTGGAAAAACCGTTGGCACAAATGTATAATATCTCATGGGGATTACTTTGAAGGGCACAAAATAGATATTCATGAATAAATGAATAATTTTTGAAAAAACACAAAAGTCGCGATACGTTTTGAACACACTATGTATCGCATCTTGTGAGCGTTGATCTTATTAACCACATCTTCGATGTATATAAAAATGAACGATCATAGAGACCAAATCAAGTGTTTACCAAAATAGATTGCATGTTAAAATATTCTATATGTTTACCTGGTGTATAGCCAGATAATCGCATAGCAAGGTGACTTTGCGGGCTTCACTACATTCCGTCGGCCGACGAAGGTGCCAAAGGCTGCGAAAACACCTCTTCTGGTCGACGGGCGGGGGTGGGTTGGAGAGCAGACGGCAACATAGGACAAACTTTTCTAATCTAGGCCTTCACTTAAATGCACCCCAATTGCAGCAGGCACTGCAACGGCACACATCAACACGGCATGATGTGTGCGTGTCGTTATGTGCTTGGATTTGCAACACAACAAAGTGGTACTTTCAAACACTACCAATCGAAGATGGGATCACTAATACGCTAGGATTAACCTGCTGCGATCGGAACGACCCGGGCAGGTTAGCAGACGTGCAGAAATCGCATGCGCTTATGTCTGGCAGCGGGCCGACAAACGTTGCTCTGGTTACGCTCGGGTTCTACTAGCGGCTACAAACCTTAGACGTTTTGAACGCATATCCACGACTACGACTGGCGACGTACAGCCCAGCAGTGAAGTAGGCGACAAGCAGCGTTTGCATTAAGGGGCTAGGTTACGCATGTTCCGAGGTAGCACGTAATCCGTCATAAGGTGGCTTGCTAATTAATCGACCGGTTTGGTACGGGCTCTTCAATCAAACGGTTGTAGAACCTGCAGCTGAGCAAGTCTAAGTCCCAAGAGACGACAACGACCATTATGGCCGTTGTTTCAACTGTTCTGTACGCGCTGCATTTTTTATTTTATATATATATATATATATATATATATATATTTTTTTTTAAATTAAGTGATAATATATATATATACATATATATATATATATATATATATCAATTCACTTGCGCGTATATGTGAGCGCGTGTTGCCTCACCTAATGCTGTACATTGTAACAAACGCTGTATAGACATCCTGGTGATGATGCTTATTGTGACTATGTATTGTGTAATTGCGCTTATTCAAAGCATTCTTTGAAATATTGTTGAGTGTGACTTTTGTCTCGGTGATTGATTTATTTTGTTACCATTTTTATTTACCGAGAACTTAAGCATTGCAAAATGCAGTTCCGTTGAATAAACCACGTTTGAAACTTGAAACATATATATATATATATATATATATATATATTTATTTTTTATTTTTTTTTAAATTAAGTGATAATATTCCTTAATTGACCGTCTAACCAGGTGACAAAAATTCGTGGAAAAAGATTACCTTGGAGTAAAAAAAAGAACGTTCAAAAGGACCTTGATGTTAGATCTGGTCTGTCCAAATTTTTTCGATTGACTCTCTTTTACTAAGCACCACTGAAAGAATTAGGATTTGGTATCAATGTCAGAACCAGAATCAACCCTATAACTCCTATTTTGCAATCACTATTTGAAACTATCCAGGGTCCTCTAAGTTCTAGTACAGTCTGAAGGTTCAATTTAAACATTTCGGACATAAGCTGGAAATTCAACATTTTTGGAACGATCATTTTTCCCAGTCATTTGTAGCAGATATATCCAATTGCTCGGCTATCTCGCTGATAGCAATTCGGCAATTAATGAGCGCTGGTGAATAGCGCTTCTGAGCAAAACAAACTAAAAGACCTTGGTAGTTTGGATTTTATTTTTAAATTTTAAAGTACCAGAACCGATCCGTCCTTGAATATATATATATATATATATATATATATATATATATATACATACATACATAAATGCATGAAATGTGGCAAAAAGGAGTGGCCCTATATTTTTTTCAGGGACTGTATATATATATATATATATATATATATATATATTGGGCGCATGGCACTGGCATGGTAGAACTGCGTGTATATGAGTATGTAATTACAGTATATGTAGTTGAGTGTATACGAGTCGATCTTTGAACTAGAGCACACGCGACGCCTCCTCCTCCTTTACTACACTATCTTAATGATCGCTATAGTTTGTGCGACGGCACACTGTAGCGATCATTAAGGGACAGCTCTCTGTCAAATGAATCATTGCCCAGCGACGTTCGTGTTAGCACTATACCACTGGTGACGGGCATAATACTATGACGTTAAGAGCGAGTACGGCGCGCTATCCGGGTGTAATTAACGCGCATTAGAGTAAGTACAGTTTAAAGCTTGGCCTGTGGAAGAGGAGCGATTTGCTATAATGGGGGCTGTACCATCACTGAGGGAAGACAAAGAAGTCTGGTGGAGCCGAAGACCAACTCTCGGGCCGCGAGGGACAGGTAGGTCGTATTGGTGTTGCGTTGAGGATGAGGAAACGTTTGAAACTGTCGTTGGAAGTTTTCGGCGACAACATAAAACTGTCTCAAGAAAGGCGGTTCTGATCTATCGTTCTCGAGTTTTGCGCACGGATCTCTCTGTCCAGGTGATTAGCGGCTTCGCGAGCTATAGGACGTGCAACTAGGCACGTGTCTCGCACACCAAAATAATACGCCATCGAAATGCATTGTCTTTGAAGTTTTCATACGTAATGAAAATATTCAGAATTGGCGATGTTTGTGTCAAACTTGTCCAAATGCTTGAAGGTTTTGATTTTCAGGCATTTGGACAAGTTTGACAAAATAAATCAATTGATTTCTTAACACTCACTTTCCCTTGAAAGTTCACTGCCGAAGACATCGAGCGCTTTGCTATGCAAAAATAATGGAATGGTTTCTAACTAACTAACTAATTAATTCAGAGCGTCTTCCATCTCCCCCAAGCTTCTTGGATGGAAAGTTTGTTTTGTGTGATACCATATATAATCTAGTAACGGCACCGTAGACTTGTGCCGGTACTAGATTATATATGGTATAATCTAGTAACGGCACAAGTCTGCTGGCTCAGTGACTGTGCGTTTATGTATAATATTTAAACGTATACCTAACAAAGGTGATTAATAAATGAATGAATATGGTATGATGATGTTATCAATCAACATCCTCATGGGGGCACCTCCAAATAATAATAATAATAATAAATCACCATCATACTATTGCTTTTCTGTCCGACCCAATAATCATATCAATAGCTCTGCTGCAATGGAGCAGTAACAATAGCCTGGTTCGCAGCGCAATTCTGTGATTTGTCGGGCACTGCCAACGAAGGGGTAATGCCAGCAGATGATGATCTTGGTTGTACGCCGTATTGTTACGTCTGCTGGTATGCAGCTCACGTTAGTGCCTTGCAAAGGCTGCGTCTGCAGAGCTTTGATAAATCTGCCAAGGTGTTGGCTGGAATTTTGTTTGCCGTTGCATCGGTGACCTGCCGTATAGTTATTCTTTGTCGACTGACCGACTATAGTTTAGGCCACCAGCACGCTACACTTTAGTCAGCATGCGACGTAGAACGAGAGATTTAGAGACAGACAGAGAAAAGGAAAGAGAGTGATAGAGGGAGAGAGAGAGATGCAGAAAGAGCCTCCAGCACCTATAAGTCTTTCGAGCCGGTTCAGGGTGACGGCGACGCGGGGGTAGTCGCCCCACGAATAATGTAGGGGCATAGGGACGTTCATTAAGCTAAGTGCGAACATCCAGTATCGGTACAGTTCGCACTCTTCCGTACCCTTTTCGACTGTCCACAGCGTATGAGTGTATACAGGTCAGTAGTCTTATCTATAATTCTCACCCATATACATGTATATATATATATATATATATATATATATATATATATATCTATATATTTCGCATGGATTGAGTTCCTGGTATGAGGCTCGTCTTCCTTAATTGTAACGGCCATAGCTAGGTCGTACGGACCTGTTCTTAGTATAATTAAAAAACACGTCTCTGTGTCACTGGCCGGGATAATCATAGAAACAATTGTCATGATCCGACGTATATATATATATATATACATTTTGTTATAATGCTAAGAGTAGATCTGTACTGCAAGCAATCAAATTGCCGACACAATTAAGAAAGACAAGCCCCATACCACAAACTATACGAATTGAACATTGGAACATTGTTTACCTGTATGCGGCTTTCTACCATAGTATTAGCATGGTTGTTTTGCTGCACCAGATCGATGGTTGGGAACGGTGACTCTGAACTTGCACAAATCATGGGCGGGATATCCATGAGGTCCTGCATGCTTCCACGTCCCTCCGTGGTTTCGTTTATACGTGTCCATAATGGCTAACCCATTGTCTCGCTAATATTAGTTTCCATAGTATTGAAAAGCCGCTTTTTTACTGCCTGAAAAAAAGTTACTAGGACTATCACAACGCTTATAAATCGGGTGAAAATTTTTCGCTCACAATTGGTCCGTATGAAGTAGCAGAATAGTAGAATATGTGGATATAGAATGGAATACAACATGTATTTATGTGCAAAATAAATGATCGGAGAAGACTAGAATGTTTCTTATGGGGCCGTCTTTTCCGAATGACAAATTTATTTACATTCAATAATTTATCATAAAGCTTGAAATTTCTATAATTACACAATCAACAATTGTGACAATTCAAAATAGTTTGCAGAAGAGGCTATCGTCCGTGTCTGCTCGCTTTTGTGAGTGTGTCAACATCTTACATATTACATAACGATGTGTATTATATGTTTTATGGTGATGGAGGGCTCATCCAATTACACAGGTTTTTTTATAGATCCGGTAAGTTTAGACAACTTTCTTGTCAAGGTTAGGTTTTGCATTTCTTACTATATAACTCTTATGCACTTCGAAACAGATGAGAAAAGCCGGCATTTATGTTTATCAGGCGATAATTAAGCATCGAATAATTTGACATAAGTTTTTCACATTGTCACAAGTACAATTTGTATATGGGTGTGTCATCGCATTGTTTACAGCACTTGATAGGGTAAGCTCTAGTACAAGTAGCCTCAAAAGAGGTACGATTCCTTCTATAATGTGTCAAAACGATATATATGTATATTCCATAAAAGTGCAATATTTTTCATTTCACCATATGTTCTCAGGGGTTGCCCTATAGGCGAATCCAAATATATTTCGTATGCATCTTTTCAGAAGAGTTACTATTAGTTTGACATTTGACTTGAATAAAAGACCATACAACAAGACACCATATTATAAGTGTGAAAAAATAAACGCATAATACATTATTTTCGTAAATTTGACGGAGGCAATATGCCATAACTTGAGCACATGTAAAGGCCTTGCCCTAAGTCGGCTTACTATATGTTTAATGTGAATTTTCTATTTGATATTATTCTGGAGCGTCAAACCAAAATATGTTTTGTTGTGTACCTTACCAATTATCGGACTATTGCAGTTTACCTTAAAATCTAATCGCGAGCCTGGTATTATTACATCTGTTCAATGATATGTACATGTACGGAGTGTGAGAATATGTACATATGCAGTACGTATGCAGAGTGTTGGAAAGTATGTGGTTGCACATTTGTATTTACGCGGTCCGTCTCACGAATCAATACGTAAGCAGTCCTGTGGACGTTAAATGTTGGCTGAGGGTCAGCCCGAAAATTGAGGATATCCTGTTAGCCATGAGCTGTGGTTAGGTTCACTTAAAACTGAATAACGTATGGCAGATCAGCATGGATTCTAAGGTTACAGTCATTTTATGCCAAGCGTAAAAAGATGCTGTTCATTGCCTGCAGCATAAAGTAAAAAGCTTCCTGGCGAGAAATGAACGCCATGATAAACGAGCTAAGTATGGATCTCGCAAAGATCTCTGTCACTTGTTGCAACGAGACCGGAATCGTTGTCACTAACGGTTATTAGTTCTTGCTAGTCATAGCTGTTGAGTTATATATATCTCATTGAACAAGAAAATAATGTAAAACAACGGTGCTAATTAAAACGCTTCATTCAACAACATAGGGGTAGTAGTACCTGAAGCCTCAGGCTACCAGATACAAACCGCCACCAGATTATGCACAAACCGCTAACGTTACTCCTCTCTCAACACGGGTCCCTATGGTAGCCCAACATCGGGAGGGGAATGCTTGCGATAATCATATTGCAAATTTCTGAACAAAGTCTTCAAGTAATTACACGTGAAAGTTAGAAAAGTGGATATCCCAGAATTTTAATTCTGTCGTGAATTGCTCCTGGTGCCACTTGTTGTATTTTTGTAGCCCGCATGAGTACCACTCAGGCGACGCCCAGTACGACTGTATGATTGACTTCTCCGCCGAATGGCTCGTTCAGCCACAATAGCGCCTTTTGTAAAGTGATATTCGATCGTTCGCATCAGTATAGCAGATACTAGTAAATTAACTATCACTCGTAAACACGACACTTCCGTCCTTCTTATTCCGTTGAGAAAAATGTTTTTTTTTGTTAACGAGCTCTATGACCCACTGAAATGAGTGAACTTAATTTAGGAACACTCTATAAATATTTATATATATATATATATATATATATGTATATATATATATATATATATATATATATATATATATATATATATATATATATATATATATATATATATGTATATATATATATATATATATATATATATATAAACGCCGCACCAAGTCGAAAAGTCGTAATGGCAAGTTAAAGTGTTGTAGTTATTATTAGCAAATATTTGTATTGCGGCCACTCCGACAAGGGGCAAAGAAGACGATATAATTTTATAAGATAGGGTTTCTGAGCCTCATTGCTGTGTGTATTTAATTTTCATTATGCATTTCACCAGTTAATCTCTACATCCGTTGTCGTTGTTAAAGCCACGGTGGTGTACGACTCACAAACCCACTACAATTCAATCGTTCTCTTCACCCCTTATTGGGGGTGGCCGCAGTACCGTTTGTTCGAGATTCTGGTCTCTGACTCACCTGGACACTTTATCTTGCTATTACGGCTGCTTGACTTTGTTCTCTTCGGCTATTTCTACAAAGTGCACGCCTTCGTAGGTAGATGGTTGGTCATTTGTGTGCAACGTTAGAATACATTTTAACTAGGGACTTTTTTTTACACGTGCTTAGTTTATGGCGCCTCACGAAAGCGTATTAAACGCATTTTTCAACATTTTAGCACATCTAAGATGATGAACAGACAAAGCGAGCGTTTTTGTGTTGGGAACTTTGCTGATAGCGTACGGTGTGTCGGGTCCGGAGGCCGTGTTGGTTTTCCAACAGCGCTATTTTGATTTGCAGTTACGTTGCTAGTCGTCTTTTAATAATAGCTGCTTTGGACAGGCAGGAGACTATACTAATAGGGAGGAGGTATGCCGAGGAGTCTTTTTGTAGTTTACCCAGATTCGGCGAATGGGTCAAACAAGTCGTTTTTCGAGGCTTAGGATAGTCTACGCTAATGAGCACTTTATCCAGCACATCTTCGGTTGATTTTTTAGAACTGAGCGTACTGCAAAGCTTGCTACTTGGGTGTAATTTGGGACACCGGGTTCACTGGGGAGGGATACATTGTCCATGGTTCTCGCAGGGTAGCTAAGGTTTTCCACATGTTGGCCCGAATCATTCCCCGAACTGGCGGTGCGTCTCTAATCTCTTAGATTCAGATTGGCTTGAAGGTTTGTTTAAAAAGCGGCTTCCTTAAGATGCGGCAATGCGTTTTAAAGTCCAGAGAATTGTGGCGATAATCGGACGATGAGGCAGTCGTCCACGTCAGATCTCTGCGAGAGGAATAAAGGTTTCGTCAGAGCCTTGTTATTTAGTACACTTGCCTGCTAAGACTGGTGGCAGTATAGGTTTGTACAGGCAATTCCCTCTATATGAGGTTTGTGCATTGTTTTTCGGTTAGCTTCTTCTTAACAAGACGGTATTATATGTCTGCAGTTATGAATCGCTCCGATGGGTCCTATGAGTCCCCATTGTCTACATAGTAAGCCGGATGGAGCTCTTTTGGCTCAAGACTAGTAGATGCGCGAGATTTTTACTCGGCATCAAGAGTGTAGTTAGCTTTTCTTCTTAACCGAGGCAGATATATGCTCGCTCTGAGTGGCCATAGCTTCATCTGAAAGTTTTGCTTTCTCAGGCTTTGCTATTGGCAGGAGCTGCTGTTTTTTAGCCTGTTTTGATTGGGGCCTCCAATCAACTCTCGTTGGTTCTGCGAGAGCCCACTGAGTTCTGTTTCACCAGCCAAGCGCAAAACTTCGAGTTCGCACTCTAACATTCCCTTATTCGAGTCAGCCAATGTGCACGACTTTGCTAATCTCTCGATTAGAAGCCATTTCGCAACGTTTAATTTATCCGCCCGCTTCCGCTCTCAAGTTAGCGCACGTAGCAACGTTCGAGTTGCTGAACGCGACGGTGTTTCGAATCGTTGTAGGTCGCGGCGATTCGGATTGTTGCACGCAACTGCCGTTCAGGCTTGCGCGGCGTTCGAACTGTCGTATCGGATGCCAATCGTGGTGCCGCTCAAATTGCCATCTGCTACACTTGGTATTCAGTAATATGGAAATTTCTGACCCGAGGAGCTGTTGATGTCGGGGGGGGGGGGGGGGGGACGAGTAGTTTGGAACTTGGTGCTGATCAGGAGTGCCGAGAGGTAGTAGTTGCGTTTGCCGCAGAGACGGCAGGCTTCCAATAGCACCCTTTGGAATGCTATTGGAGCAACTCCACTGCACTACGTGGAGTACACTCACAAAGTACGTTCATCCGCTACAGTGGTCGAGTCAATACTGTTATTGTGCACATATATATATATATAATGAACGCGGGGACGCGGCGAGTCATTAGATGACTAGTGCGCTTGTTATTGTTGTCATCTGCCCGGGTGTCGCTGGTTTGATCCCTGTTGTCGATTGCATGTTCTTTGAGCGATGCTCATTAAGAATAGGTAATCAACAATAAAGAGCTAAAGGTTACCTGCACTGCTGCCACAAGGGCTGTTGGGGAAATCTATTATATCTCAACACGTCTGAGCTACGATACATTGAAGGTGCGCTTCACGGCGATTCTAGGCCTGCAGTGGTATATATATATATATATACATATACATTGGATAAGACAGATTGTAAGTAACTGGAACTTTTCGACTGATCGAGATCAGTCTAAACATTGGACGAGTAACCCAATCATATTCATTTAAAAAGTTCTCTCCATTGTTAGCCATATAACCCATTCCCACCTCTGGACTAGACTATTGATTCCGATGGCAAATAATTCTTCTTTGTGTGTTTTTACTGCTTCTGGTAAAGTGAACTTCTTTGCCCTTAGATAGTCCTGCAGACATCTGCAGGATTGGTGGAAGTCCGACGGTGCGATGCCTGGTGAGTACCGTGGATGCGGCAAAATTTTCCGATCGAAGCTTGCGGAGGTTGGGCAAACTCACACGCGCTTGTAATACATACACACACAGAGAGAGAAAGGTAAAGCACGGGAGAGACCAGGGAAGGCGCATATACACGAGGCAGATCTATTCAAGTGCTTCCAACACAAGTGTTTGTGTGGCTTGACACATCTAGCTGAGCTAACGGGCTGCAAACGCGATGTTGTTGGTGGTCTACACACTCCCGACTGCTCGCCGTAGAAACCGAAAGCAATGGCCGTTGCTGACCATGGCGCATCTAAGCGCACACTACGTGACATTCTTTGGCGTGCGCGGATCCAGACGTTCTCCACAGTCTCCACAAGAGAACAGCAATAGAAAAAATAGACGATTGGAGAATGGAGATCGATTAGATAGGCTGGGTGTCCGAGACAGCCAGAGAACGAGATTGGGAGAACGACAAAGATAGGGAATTGTAGGAGAGAGAGAGAGAGAGAAAGATAGGATGTTGAGAGTGGGAGAGGTATATAGAACTGGACGCAACGTGGCGGTGGCAGTGGAACGGCCAGTTTCGATTTGAAAATACCTTTGCTCGGTTTAGTTCGGTGCTTCTTGAGAGTGACTTCCTTGTCTTTTTTTTCTTTCGTTCCTTCGACTGTTGTCCTAGGTGCTGTGTCATGGGCGTTCAGCCCGCAATCGCGTTTCGATTGGACTCTCGAATTCACCGAGGAATCTAGTATTTTTTCCTTTCCCAGTACAGTTCCTTTTTCTCTGTCTCTCTCTTGCTCTTGCGCGCTTTCTCTCTTTCCCCCATCTCTCCCTCTTCCCCTATCTCGCTCTCTCTCTCTCTCTCACACTTTTTTTGGGTGGGTGAATGTCTGTATGTTTCTCCTTTTCCCGCGCCCTCTCTCTGTCCCTACGTACGCTTCTGTCGCACTTTTTCCGCCCTCTCACAGTCTGCTCTGTGTGCTGTATTTACACCACCGCCACCCCAGCCGGCTGCCACCACGAAGAGAAAGAGCGTCTTTGGCGGCGTTTGTTGAACACTATTGCCGCTGCCGCCGCAGCCGCACAAAAACGGCTCGCTAAAATTCTTATTGCTTGCCTGCCTCTCTGTCCGTCTATCTATCTGTTTTTCCGTCTATCCATCCGCCGGCCCGGTTAGGCGAAAGGTAACCGGTCCCAAAGGAGACGCGATGAGGGCACGCCCTGCTCCCGAGGGGAAAGACCCGTCGTCCGCGTCGTACAAACAACACTTACCTGGCGATAGAGTTCAGGTTTTAGTCGGTAAACAGCAGAGCTCGGCAGCGTTCGACGATCTCCCAGTGGTCTTCGGTTGCCGACGTGCGACATTCGTGTCGGGGACAGCATACAATATTAAGACATCTATTACATAGTAAGACATGTATATATATATATATATATATACATATATATATATATATATATATATATATATACATTTGTTTATGAGACCGTCGTTTCCGGGCGGCAAATTTATTTAAATTCAGCAATTACCCATTGAGCTGAAAATTTCCATAATTACACATTTTCAACAATTATAACAATTCATGGCATTTTGCAGGCTGTCTCCCGTGTCTGTACATTGAATAGAATGTCATAACTTTATTCAACTTCGCTTTGGTTAAGCCTTATGGCTAAGTAGCAAGATATTGCTAATATACCGGCCACTCCTAAATTGGTTTTCATGGTTTCCAGCCGGAGTGAATTAGAATCGACCACGTTTAGCCAAAAAATAAATTACCAGCTATGAGGACAATATTACAGAGGATACCTTCCCAAATGCGTCTACGATAATTGCGTATGACTGCCGATATTCTGCTCCAGATGTTGCCGTAAAAAGAGCGTTTGCAAATACAAAGCACGCTCAATGTGCTCTAGTAAATCTGTTTCGACCCGGCTTAACTTGGGCGAAGACGCAAAGTATGACGAGATAAAGAGGGTCTCTCTATGGCTACAGTTTTTTTACTAGTACATGAAATAGGTCACCCGGAGAATAAAAACCTATTGCAAGCTGAACATTATAGGCCGCTAAGATTGAAATAAAAAGAGTAAACCAAATATACTCCTGTTACGTAAGCACCACGAGCAAGAGGAAATAAAAACGACTGGACAATCCCACGTCAACACCACTGGAATAGGCAGTGGCAAACGACTTATACAAACTGAACTCCGGCAAGGAGGCGCGATCTTCCGGTGCCACAGCTATGAGTCTTACGTAGACATTACACTAAGTCACTTTCAAATAGCCCAGAGGGTGTCAAGTTAGACGGTTCCCGTGCAGGAAGAAAATCTTAGCGTTCATCTCTGTGTAGAGACTCAAATAGTCCTTCAAACTACTTCACCGTCCCATACACAGAGAAAGTGGTACAAAATCTTATAAAAATAAAAGTTTGAGGAGGAACTAAGAAAAAATGATGCAAACCGGTCCACCCAAGACCCGGAGGAGCTCCTTCTGTCCCCGTTGATGCGTATGCGTGAACCGCCACAGCCAAGGTTGAAGTACTGACGCATACAGAACATTGCAGGTAAACACAGAGAATGCAACAAAGCCAGCAGGGCACTAACGCAGACCCATCGAAACGTCGATGAACGCGTGCATGCACTGGCAAGCTATAGGAGAAGCAGAGCAATCTTTAAGCGCGCACTTGCTGACAGCAAAACCAAGTGCTAGCAAAAGCGTCTAGAATATGTCCAAGGAAACCATATGGCGAAAACAGTGCAGGATTGTATCCGTTAGAAGGAAAAACGCTGTGGTGGGACAGGCTAAAACAGAGGATAAGCTTGAGCTAAAAGGCTCTGCACTCAACAACGGAATGAAGGCCGCAAGGCTGGCACTCGCTCCTAAAAGAAAGGTTATCTTCCTTACTAGCAAGAAGCGACTACGACCGCTACACATACATGTCGCAGGACAAAATCAAGTTGGTAAATCAATTTAGTGATGCCAGCCTAAATCGAAATCGGCAAAACATTGAATGCTAGTCCCAGGGTAGTCCTAAATATACGTAACCGCCAGTACGCACCAGAAAGCTTTTGGTGGAGGTAGCGGAGTAAAACGTCACTTTCGCCTGGGCCAGGGCGACAATACAAAGACGAAAAAGCTGGCTCTGCGCAGAACACAGCAGATTGCAGCCCTCAGTGTATTACAAGGACATAAAACAAATAGCACAAACGCAGCCCTGCTGCTCGCTAGGAAATTTCTGGGATGGACTGGATGTACCCACATTCCACCCCACTGCGGTCTGACGTGAAGCTATGGATAACACAGATGGGAGGCAGTCTAACCTAACGACCCAACAACGTGTTTTCACGTGGCATGATGGCTTTCAATCATGCCTGCACCGAATAGGGAACGTGCCGTGTGACAGCCACAGAAGGCACCCCAGAAAATAGGCCCCAGACGTGTCAGGCTTGAGAATAGGCCAGAACCGTGGCGAAAACACAGACCCGCGAACAACGGTTTAAGACGGGAGTACCTTACTTCGAAGTTCCGAACTCCCTGCTGAATAGTATTAAATAACTCGTTCCAGAAACACATTCTGTCGTCACAGTTCAGTCGTCTGCTAACCCTCGAATGGGACGGTGCTAACCTGAGACGTCGCTCCCAAAAAGTGGTAAATTTCGTGCACTATTTAGTACAATTTCGTGGTGTGTGTGTGTGTATGTGCTAGCAAGATGGATACCGATACGAACGATATCACAATGCCGGACTACATCGACCGTGCAAAAATTTTTATGCAGAATCATGGTCTCCAGCTTGATGAAACGGCACGTATGACAGCAGTCATGAACATGTTTGTCATTGGCGAAGCCACCCAGCCACTCAAACAACGAGTTCAAGCGGTCGAAGAGACCACTGTGAAGCACGAAAAGCGCCTCCAGGAACTTGAAGACAAAATACAAGTTCTCAAAGACCGACTTAACACATCGGAAACTAGGAACAAACAATTGTACTACCAATTCCTAAATGATAGAAAACGGTCCTACTCGTATAACGTTCTCATAATGGGAATTGCTGAAGACCTGCCTGAACTTCGACGCAAGGAAAACAGTCGTGATCCAAATTTCAGGAAGTTTGTTCTGACTTGCCTCCAAAGATACGTTGTAAGTATCAAAGACGACGACTTTGAACTTGCCCATCGACTGGGTCCGGTAGAGCGAACATCTCGCCCCCGGCCCATTGTAGTTAAGTTGTACAACAGAGATAAGGCGTGGGCCCTTACATCAGCATCATTTGCAGCGAGGGGTAAAGCAAACTCCCCAAATTTCATCATTAAATCTCATAAACCGCCAGCTGATAGACCTAGTGCCTCCCCCCCCACAAATGGCAACACCAATGGCCGCGACGGCGGTTCTACCCGGCTGCAGCAGCCCTATCAACAACGGCAGCCGCAGCCAAATCATCAGCGTCAACAACCTAACAGCAAACATCTTCCACCTCCAACATTAACTCGCAATAGCAGCATAGACAACTCAGGCAGACAGACCGTCGTTGATACCTCTATTACCAACGACCAGTGGTCTTCTGCTCCTGTTGCTGCTGCAACAACACCAGTAGCAGTGACAACGGCAACGGTAGGAGTGACAAATACTGCAATCAATTCTGCTGACGGTGACAACATCGGAATGACGGGCTGTTCGAAACAGCAGCCCAGCAGACCAACAAAAGATCTCCAAAAACAACAACCGCGTCAACAACAAGAAGTGGGAGGCGAAGATGATGAGGAGGAGGATGAAGAGCAAGGGTCGCAAGAGGATGAGCAGTCGGGGACACACAACCAGCAGCAGCAGCAGCAAGCGAGACTTACTAGGAGCCGTACCAACACCAGCGCCAACTCTGCTGGCAATGTAAACAACGTCAATGAATGGCAGACGACGCTGCCAATACCGGGAGCAGCAGCAGCACCAGATACTACTTATAAAAAGAGAAAGAACAGGAAGCGGCAGCAGCCGCAACCTCAAGATGATCAACAAACAGCTACTGCTGCTGATGTCTTAGAAACAGCAATCATTGACATTCAAGAAAATAGCGCTATTCGGCTTAAACCAAATACACCACCTTAAAAACAGTAACGTAATGAACCAATAATAATCTTAACTGATTTGTAATGCAAAGTATAAGTGAAGTGATACCAGTTATAAGATATAATATAATCACATGAATCGGCTTATTACATGTATCATTACACCCGAAAATTACAGCTACAACACATAATGTCAAGGAAACATACTTTCAACACTACATCGCTGAATAGATTAGAAACAGGTATCTCAATTAAAACTATAATAGGTTACAAGTCAACCATGTACATCTACCGCACCATAGAAACTATGTATGTATATTCATGTGTGTGTATGTTCATACATGTGCATGTGTGTGTATATATGTTTACCTTCTTCTTTTTCCATAGCCACTTTAAGGGAGCAATAGGCACAGTGAAGCACCGTTTATCCCTCGAGGGAGGACGCCTAAGTCATTACCAGTATTAAAAGACAAAATATATTGTACATTTATTTATAAATATTATCACTTTTCTTACTATATTATTTACTTTTCTTATTAAACTATTTACTTTTATTATATATACATATATTTATATATAATATACTTAGTCCTATTATATTACTTAGTCTCATTATATGTATATTACCTAGTCTTATTATATTACTTACTTTTAGTGTATATACTTATATTTATATATAATATACCTAGTCCTATTATATTACTTAGTCTCATTATATGTATATTACATAGACTTATTATATTAGTTAGTCTCATTAAACATACCTGCATATGAATCCGTTTGATGAAGAAATCTCATACCAAGACGAAAACAACTGCCAACTTTTCCAATTTCCTAACCGTTGCACAACAAATATAAATGCCTTACCTAAATATTTCAAACATATTTCAGTTTGTCACTTTAATCTAAGGGATATTAGTGCCAATACTAGATTCTGTGATCTGAAACATGATATTGAGTCGTTTACGTTTCATCTTGACTTTGTTGCGATTTCGGAGAGCTGGTGCACTGTAGATACAGAACACATGTACAATATACCTGGATATAAACATTTAGCTCAATCCCGAACACAAAATACTCGAGGCGGAGGTGTTATCTTATATATAGATGAAAAACTGCCACACACTAAAATTACTAAATATACGAATGCATTGGAAACCATACAAGCGATAGCTTGCCAAACTGAAGTGCGAGGGCGTAGTGTTGTCGTAATCACACTCTATAATAGTGACGGCAACTTGAATAACTTCAAATTAGCTTTAGATACAATACTTTTGGAATACCCATCAGACATACTAACAATTATTCTAGGAGATTACAATATCGACATACTCAAATCAAACTGCATAACATCGGAATTCCTTCTTTATATTGGGTCACATGGTCTCCGGCCCCTCCTTAAAACCATAACTCGACCTTCTGACAACGGTAGTTGTCTCGACAACATTCTCCTCCGCAATGATGAACTTATATTGAACAAATTATATGGCGCAGTTGATGTCCTCACACCAGATCATCGACCGGTTTTTGCGGCATTAACTGGTCTAGAACGTCCAACACGTACGAAAGTACAGACTATGAATGAACCACGTAGAAACTTCACGAAAAAATTTCATTTAGAATTTCAGCAGGCACTAGCAACAACGCCGTGGTTTGACATAATAACCAGTGACTCCGCACAAATAAACTTTTCGGTCTTCAGTTCTGAACTAAACAATCTCTACAAGAAACATTTTCCATTTCAACTCGAACGAACTAGACCACAAAACACTAAAATTACTGACCAGTGGTTTGACTTAGAGCTCATTCAGATGAGAGCAGCAAAGGACAGGCTAGCCAATAAGGTAAAAAAATATAGTAATCATTATGACAAAATGCGACTAAAAGAGCTTTCAAGAATATATAGGAGAACTTGCACACAAAAACAAAAAGAATTCTATAAGAATAAATTTGACACCGCTTCTCTCCTAGAAAGATGGAAACTAACGAACATGCTCTGTGGCAGGAATACACAGAAAGACACTAGAATTGCGTCTATTACACACAACAACACTACAACAACTAACCCTGCTGAAATAGCTGAAATACTAAACAGAAACTTTGCAACAATGGGTTCTAGAGCAGTACACAACAAATATGGTACAAATATAGCCGAATACAACTATAAAATTCAAATGAACTCACAAGTCCAAAATGCTCCCATTGAAGAATTTGCATTTAGCAAAATAACACCCGAGGCTATTATCCTGAAGTCAAATAAACTTAAAACAAACATGGGCGGTAGTCAAACACATATTCCCGGCAAATTCATCAAACAATACATAATCTATTTATCAAATATTTTGGCAGCCATATTCAATCAATGTCTCACACAAGGGGTATGTCCGTCAGAATTAAAATATGCGATAATCACACCAATATTCAAACAAGGAAATAAAAATGAGGCAGTTAACTATCGACCTATAAGCTGCGTTCCCTTTCTGGCTAAACTACTTGAATCAATTATCAATGATCAGATTCGCCTATACCTCCATGATACACACTTTATTAGTCCAATGCAATTTGGTTTTCGTAGTAAATGTAACACTAACTTAGCTCTCACACATCTTCAAGCATATATAACTAAAACCTGGGAAAACAATCAAATAGTTGCCGGTATCTTTGTTGACGTTGAAAAGGCATTTGATTCAGTAGATAAAAATATACTCATCAAAATACTCACACAACTAAAATTCAGTGAAGGACCCATAGCATTCTTTAATTCGTACTTGAGTGAAAGGGTGCAGATAACTAGAAACGGCGACAATCTGTCATCGCCATGCTCCCCGCACCTCGGTACACCGCAAGGGACCAGCCTCTCACCAACATTATTCCAAATATTTATGAACTCGCTTCTAAAGGCAAGCGAACTAAAAGCTATCGCATTTGCAGATGACGTAACTTTTCTTTGCCCACTCTCATTACAAAGCCTGGCTCGCGATATCGAATACACTAACGGCCAACTTAAACTTATTTCTGACTGGTATTTAAATCACAGACTGTGTTTAAATACTAAAAAGACAAAAATGCTACTTTTTAGTCCATGGCAAAGATCGATGAACCAGACAATAACAATTACGTTAGATAATACTAATATACAACAAGCATTTGAATACAAATGCTTAGGTGTAACCCTAGACCCTTCACTCTCATTCCGAAATCACATAAATATCTTAATTAAGAAACTTGAACAGATTGTGCCTCAGTTGGGCAAACTAAGCAACATTGGCGTATCCACTGATGTATTGTTGATTGTATATAAATCGTTATTTCTTTGTTATATAACATATTGTTTGCCACTATTCGGGTCAACTCTTGCAACACTCATAAATAAGATACAGATTGCACAGAATAATGCTTTAAGGGCAATTTTTGGCTATAGGAGGGATGAAAGTGTAACTCATCTGTTCGCTATCCACAAACTACTTAAAATACCATCACTTTACAAATTTGAATTAGGTATTCTTGCATATAAAAACTTCCGTGGCATTTTACCGCCAGATTTATCATTTTATTTTGAGTCCAACACCAACAGAAATCGTAACAGCCCACCACTCAGAATCCCCAATACGTATCGCAACTATAGACTTAAATCACCTGATATAGCCATAGCCAAATTATGGAACGCTCTCGATACTGAATTAAGAGAATGTAGATCACTTAATTTATTTAAGAAGAGATGGCATCAAAAATTACTCAGTGAACAACGTACCGATCGATAACACATTTTAAGACATGCAGGTTATTACTATTATTATTATTATTATTATTATTATTATTATTATTATTATTATTATTATTATTATTATTATTATTATTATTATTATTACTATTATTATTATTATTATTATTATTATTATTATTATCATTATTATTATTTTATTATTATTATTATTATTATTATCATTATTATTATTATTATTATTGTTATTATTATTATTATTATTATTATTATTATTATTATTTTTAGAAAACTGGGATGACAAATACTACAATGTATGAAACACGGATGTTCTGTAAGGAACGTGTGTTGGAATGAATAAACTGTTTGAATTGAAAATTGAAATTGAATTGAAATTCCAAGTTCGGCTCAGGCATGGGAAATGGAAACATAATTTTTTTTATAACGTGCTGGCAACGCTAATATAATTTAAGAAATACCCAATCTGGGTGTTAGTAAACCACAATAATAAAAATAATAATAAATAAAAAAAACATCGGTTCAGATGTCTTAAATTTCAATGCAAAAATTAGAATCTTGTCATTAAATTGAATCACTTTCTTGCACAGCTTGGGGCGCTTTTTGACCATGGCTTGATTTAAATTATCAATTTGATGGCACGGGTATTTCACGTTGCAGCGTTTTCATGTTTTGCAGAATCACAATATTATTACCAAGCAGATTGTTTTGAAAATCCGAGTTGTGGAGATTCTACGTCGAATGCATCTCATTAACCGGGAGAACTTTCTGGCTGATCTAGTATATATATTTATATATATATATATATATATATATATATATATTCCACGGATATCCTGAGTCTTACACAGGCCAGCCAGCGTTACGACGTAGTTAGACATCAAATACAACTAACGTCATGACCAATAAGCAGCCCTTATTGTGTCCGCCGCATTACAGTATCATAGAGCGTATATATTTTTGCACCATACTTATATCTTTCGGACTCTCTTTTTTCATATGTCGTTTTTTTTAAACTATATTTCTTACTACTGCTTAACTGCTTAGTTATTGCTACTAAATCACAAGAATCAGAAACGACATAGAACATTTTTCTCCTTGTCTGGGTTATTATTCGTGTCGGCTCCCCATCGTGTTATGACTCGCGTGTCCTCGTTCGGAATGCGTGGCGAATTGACACTGCAAGCATGCATTAGCGCTGCGGTAGGAGGTCGCGCATAGAGTGACAATGAAAATCGGAAGCCGGAGCAGACAGAACGAAGAGACAAGCAAACGAGAGGCAAAATCCTTGGCGGTGACAGCTCTCCAATAAGAATACAAATAATAGTAATCGCGACGACGAAATCAACTATGACAAACGACGTCTGAATGTAATCACACATCTAAATCCAGAGCTTAACGAAAGATTAGATAGTTTATTTAGATTACAGGCAGAGGGGGGGGGGGTGAGGGCAGAGAGAAAGGAGACTGCCCGTCAGCCAAGGCATCGGACCAGGGCATAAGCAGCGCACATGTTTCACAAATTTCGTCAGCAGCAACATCTTTGCCTTCGTCGCTGGTTGACAGTTGCCCGCGGTAGCTGATCGATTGACTGTCAGTCTAATCCATACAACAGGTGTTGGTCGCCTTGTTCTATGCACCTATTTTTACTCTAGTCTAGCACGGCTCAGGCAACTTGCAGCTGGGATAACCATATATATAAATAACCACGGGCGTGGCTTGATAACCCGTAGCAGCAATCTCGACGATTGGCTCTTCGTTTCCTAGTTTTTTTTATCGACTACCTTGGACAATCATCTTAACCTGCTAATATTTACGCAGAAGATCAAGTTTTCATCGCAGGATATTAAACGATCCAAAAAAATCGTGGCGGTGGCGATTGAGATGCTCTCCAATACATTGGCGTTACGCAGCTTACGAGGAACCCACTTACAGGCACTGAAAGTTAGTTCAAGACTTTAAGCGTCCTGACAATGGTTCTCAAACTTGTATATATATGTATATATATATACATATATATACAAGTATATATATATATATATATATATATATATATATATATATATATATACATATATATATACAAGTATATATATATATATATATATATACATATACGAGGTGTGTTCAAAAAGTATCGCGTGTGTTTTTTCAAAAATTATTCATTTATTCATGAATATCTATTTTGTCCCCTTCAAAGTGACCCATGAGATATTATACACTTGTGCCAACGGTTTTTCCAATCTTCGAAGCACTTCAAAAAACCATTTTTTTTATCTTGTTCAGCTCCTCCTTCGATGCCGTCTTTATCTCGTCAAGCGTAGCGTAACGTCGTCATTTCATGGGCCTCTTCAGTTTAGGGAACAAGAAAAAGTCACAGGGGGCCAGATCTGGGGAATACGGTGGCTGCGGCATCATTAGTGTGTTGTTTTTGGCCAAAAACTCGCGCACAAGCAACGATGTGTGAGCAGGGGCGTTATCGTGGTGCAAAAGCCAATTTTTGTTCTTCCACAAATCCGGGCGTTTCTGGCGGATTGCTTCGCGCAAATTGCGCATAACTTGCAGGTAATATTCCTTATTGACCGTTCTACCCTGTGGCAAGAACTCATGATGCACCACGCCCCTGCAATCGAAGAAAACTGTCAGCAAAACTTTCACATTCGACCGAACTTGGCGCGCTTTTTTCGGTCTTGGTTCGTGCGGCAGCTTCCATTGAGATGATTGAGCTTTGGTTTCCACGTCATAACCATAAACCCACAATTCGTCACCAGTTATGACCCTCTAGAGCAAATTTGGGTCGTCGCGGACAGAGTCCAACATCTCATTAGCAATGTTCATGCGATGCTGTTTTTGGTCGCAATTGAGCAATTTTGGTACGAATTTCGCGGCGACCCGTCTCATGCCCAAATCATTGATAAAAATCGAATGGCACGAGCCAATCGATATGTTTAGGTCCTCAGCAACTTCTCTAACGGTGATTCGACGATTGGCCAATACCATTTTCTCCACTTCATTAATTTTTTCGTCTGTTGTTGAAGTGCTCGGGCGTCCGGCACGCTCTTCGTCGTTCACATCTTCTCGGCCTTCTGAGAACATTTTGTACCACCGATAAACGTTGCTTCGGTCCAAGGTAGCTTCTCCGTATGCCACAGTCAACATTCGGAATGCATCCGCGCACTTAATTTCGTTTTTCACACAAAATTTGATACAGGTGATTGATCCATTTTTTTGAATAGGTAAAAATCGAAGACGATCCAAAACACGTGCAAGCAAAGCAGCTGTCAACAATTAAGTGAACATTCAAAATGGCCGAGCTTGTCGGCATAAGTGAGAGACATGAGTACCAACATAACGCCACAAAAAATCGAAATTCGAATATACGTAACCCGCGAAAATTCAAAAGTCGCGATACTTTTTGAACACACCTCGTATATATATACAATATTTGTATATATACATATATATAGAGAGAGAGTACGGGTAAAAAAATAGATACTATTTATATAAGAAGTTTTTATTTAATCGTCTAAAGCGTATTATTCTCAAATCAGGTTCTGCCGCTGCAATGCACCTGTGCCATCTTCTTTCCCACTCCTCTAATATGTTTTAAACGCGTTCATTGGCATTAAGATACTTCTACCATTTTTTCTTTATATCCACTATAGTCTTCATTCATTTTCACAGAAATCCAATTAAAAATTGAATGTTTGAACAAATGATCTGAAATCGATAACGATGTGTGTGCCGGTACGCTGTCTTGATTAAGGATCTAAGATTTGTTTGCCCAGAGTTCAGGTTTTTTGCGCCGGACGTTCTTGCAGTCTTCTCAACATTTCGCGTTAGTGTTTCTTATTAAAGGGATTTCGCAGTTGTACTCCGTATAAGATAATTGAATTGTGCTAAAAAAACAGCCTTAGTTTTGGATCTGCTCTGTTTAAATTTCTTTGAATGACCACCGGAAGGATTGGGCTCGAGGTCGGAGTTATATACCCAAAATGGGTCTTCTGGCATCACTTTTCAGGGCAATCCAGGACCTTCTAAATTCACCATTATATTTATTTCACTCATATTGACCATGCGTATACCATTGATGCTTAAACTGTTGTCAGCTGCTCTCGGCATATCATTCGAGAGAGGCAATGCAGCGATCTTTTCGTGAGGGACAGGCAGATAAACGCATGATACTCCGTACACGCTTGAGTAACAGTCGACAGATGCATTCTGTGTGGTTATCATGGATGCTCGCATTCAAACAACTCAAGTTATGATAGCCATGATCTATATATATCTGCTTTAGACGTGGCAATAGTCGTATGCAAGACAAGACCAGAGGTAGGAAGCACTGAAAATATCTAGGTCTCCAACTTCTTGTCGGACTTGTTCAACTTTATTTTTTGTTGCAACACAAGGCTTTCGAATGGTAATATACTGGACGTCTTTAACGTCAATCGAATTATCCCAACAACCGCTGCACAGCCTGACATTAGGTACACACAGCGGCTTTTCACCCGCATTAGCAAGCGAAGTACTCGCTTCATGTACATTGTGAAACCCGTTAAGCAATCCAAGGTTTGCCCAAGTGAGGTGTCTCCATCCACTGTCATGGCCAAACATCAGCCTTGGAACAACCTTGAGGTAGACGAGTGATACTGCCGTCGGGACGGATAGTCGCCGCGCGTCGACTACCTCCCCCAAAAGAGAGACTAGGGTTATGCGCGCTGTCTCGACGATGTGCGTAGCGAAGCTCGTCGCAGTATCGTAGAGCCCCAGCCCCAGATAACAGAAAGAGTTGACGAGTTCCAAGGATTGACCGCCGCAACGTATAACGCCTTTGGCAGCCAATCGACCCCCTTTTATGGAATTTTACAGCCTTCTATTATAACGTTTTGCTTTATCCTATATATATATATATATATATATATATATATATACATACATACATATATATATACCCGCGTCAGGGGTCGGGCAAGACTCCCACTCGGACACGAGTGATAGATGAGGAGTGAACCATCGGCGCCGTGGATTCAAACATTCACATGTATATATTAAATTCCTAAATAAACGCTGAGATTTATATATACAGGTAGTTCCATAAGTTCTTAGAATGAGCTTTTTAGAATTCGAAATTTGGCGCGCTTCCACCGCTATTAGGAACTGCAACTTTTCGACTGCTAGCACTCAAAATATTATGGTGATTGGCCGTTGCGATTTCGTTTGATAGCTTTTCCCGTGCAACGTATCGGCGTGATTTTTAAAAATCAAGAAAAAAGAGTTTCGAGTGGTTATCAAGCATTTTTATTTTAAAGGTTGGAATGCGACCCAAGTAAAAATTGGGTTGGACGAGACGTACGGTGACTCTGCGCCATGTTTTGCCACTGTTTTCAACTGGATTAATGTGTTAAAAAGAGGTCGCAGGAGCACCGAGAATGAACTACGTCCAGGAGGCCAAAAAACGGCAACTGATGAGGAAAACATAGAGAAAGTGCGAAACATCGTTGGCACAGATAAGCGAATGAACATTAAGGAGATAGCGGAGGCATTAGGAATTAGTTTAGGTAGTGTGCATTTTATCCTATACGAAAACTTGAAGATGAAAGAGCTCAGAGAAAAATGGCTGCCGCATTTGCTCAACCAAGGCCAAAAAAACGCGCCTGTTTTCGCTTCACAGCGAAATTTGGCCAAGATGTCGAACAATCCGTCGGATTTTTGGCGCAGATTCATGACCGTCGATGAAAGCTGGGTCCATCACTACACTCCCGAGACCCAAGAAGCATCTTGCCAATGGTGTGCACCTGATGAAGGACCTCCGAAGAGGGTGCGGACAACGGCAGTGACCGGAAAGGTGATGGCTACAGTTTTTTAAGACCAACGTAGAATAATGCTGGTCGACTACCTTGAGAGCGGTAAAACGATCACAGGAGAATATTATGCAAGAGTGTTGGACTGCCTTTAGCAAGAACTCATCGTGAAACGGCCCGCTTTGCAGAAGAAGGCTGTCCTGTTTCACCAGGACAATGCTCCTGCACACAAGTCCCGGCAAGCATCGGCAAAACTGGCCCAACTGAGGTTCGAACTTATTGAACAACCTTCCTATTCTCCAGACCTGGCCCCCTCTGATTATTTCCTCTTCAAACATTTGAAGAATAGTCTCGGTGGAAAGCGTTTTTGCAGCAATGAAGAGGTTAAGGCTGCTGTCAATGCCTATTTTCAGTCTAAAGACGCGGAATTCTACTTAAGAGGTATAAAAGCTCTGAAATCTTGGTGGAAAAAGTGTATTGAGCATCTCGGGGAGTATATCGAATAAGATAAATTTAAAAATTCTTGGTTTTCATTCTAAGAACTTATGGAACTACCTGTATATATATTAACTGATGTTTAAGATTTTTAAAACATCGCTAAGAATGCTGGTAAGTTAAGTACAACCACGGTTGTTGTCGTAAGCTGGCTAGAAGAGGTCCGCTTTGTTTAGTAGCCAGTCGCTCATTAGTGGCCTCTCGACATTCACCAGGCATCCAATATACACTACCAGGTGGGCATTCCCCGATAGACCGTTATTTAGTAACTATTATCTGTCCTTGTTGCGATCAACGCTTACAGTCCTCGAATGAACAGAATGACAATAGTAGTTCCTTGCCATATCCCTGCGTTGAAACGAGTCTAACCAATTTTCTTTTTGCAAGAAAGACGCTCATACCACGCATTATATACTCGCATTAAAGGAAATCACGCTCTGAAACGAGTTACTCTTAGTTACTCTCACCCCACGTTACAATGCATGCCCAGTGATTCAGCCAAGCGTGGACACGTCGTTACGTCGGCGATCACAAGGTGATCGCGCGGATGTTGAGCGATCTTTCGTTCAGCAACATCATCGCGCTTTTGGGCCTTCTCTTCTCGGTGGCTTGCAACAATGCCAGCGGCGGGGAACAACAACGCAGGGCAAGAATGCGTAAACAGCCCAATTAACTATGAAGCATCCAGTCAGTTACTGATGGCTGATAAATGATTTCCGCGCTTGGAGAGACAGGATTCGGAGCGTAAATAGCGCCCTGGGCAGTGCAATCATCGGCGCTCTCAGGTTTCCAAAGACCGCCAAGTCAGTAAGCTTTCAGCTAGCCGGTTAGTTAGTCGGAAATACGATGAATCGGCCAACAACAAACAGGTTGGCAATCAGTCGAGGCCTATCAATCATCGTGGCTGCAAGCTTTTGACGCCTCCTGCATCGAGACTGCCAAGGTTGCGATGTACGGCGGTGTACACTGTGGAGCGCGTAGACAGTCAGGCGGAGCGAGAGAGAAACCCCGTATTCACCGTTCAATATGGCTGTGAGTCGACAGTAGCAGTAGACGCAAGGATGGTGCAAAACAAGTGTATATGCGTGCGTACATACATTTAGCTGGGGCGTTGTGTAGCTCTTTTAGTTAGTCAGCTCTGTAATGCATGCCGTGTGCATTTATGCGTGTGTGGGTCTATATGCATGTATGTATGTATATATATATATATATATATATATATATAGATACAAGTTTATTTCACCAGAAATTGGTAGATATAATATATATATATATATATTAGTCAGATTCATTTTCCGTATAGTACATTATGTGTATATATATATATATATATATATACGTGCGAGTGCAATGGCGGGATATGTAGCCTCTTCAGTCACGGTGGGAGCACACGCCGAGGTGCCTGTGTCGTCTTCTCTCTCTCTCTCTCTCCCTCTTGTTCTCCCGATATCTCTCTATCTATACGGGTGGATTTATTATTCTCTTGACAGGTATACCGAATTACACATGTCACCCTTCTACATCGAGGGGCGACTAGAGCAGCAGTATAAGCTGACATGTTGAGATATCTTAGGCTTCCCCACAACTCCTTGGGGCAGCATGGTTGCTGGCTCTTAGGGGGTATGGTTTATCATTTATGCTGAATGAGCATCACTCAAAGAAAATTTAATCAACAGCAGGCATCGCGCCCGGTGGATGAGAGTCAGGACTGGCGGAGACGCCCCAGGTCACGCCGTCCCATATATATATATATATATATATATATATATATAGCGACTGTTCGACCAGAAGGCGCAGGACTCTGCGCACGTCGACCAGATCCTGTGCTGCAACACAAAGAAGGCAGACTACGAAAGCAGCCATGACCAGCGCGGGCTGTTCTGGTCCAACTGCGCCCATCGTACGCGAAGAAACATCGCTTGTCCTCTGTTTCGCTAAACCCCTCGCTTTCTCGCTTGTGCGCGCAATACCTCTCTCGGGAAGGACCAGCCAGACTGCAAATGTGCTGGGGGCTGCTTCGGGGGTTGCGTGCTTGCTCGCCTGACCGCCGGCTATCGCCAGCTACACGCTTTTGTTAATTACAGGTAATTAAGCGACAATCATATATCTATGCAGATTTGCCTCGTGCTCATCGCACGACGACGGCTGGCGCCCGATCGGGTCATACCCGGTTTTCGGCTCGTAATGACATGCGTGGTATATATATATATATAATAGCAAAACATATCTTCAATATATTTAAAGATTGTCAAACTCGTTCGAGAAATCACTTCTTCCAGTGGAATGGGGATGTATTGTTTAGAAATCAAAGCTACTAATTTTTTTATAACCGGAATTCAGAGGAGAATTGTGTTTCGTCTGAACGATATCCAGCGCTGGCAAGGGTATGCAAAGTAGTCGCATTTAGGGGTGTTTGCAAAAAGACGACACCCTAAGTGTTTGATTTTTAAGGATTCACGTTTAATGTCTCAATGCGTGATGTCAACTTCCTCGACATTTATGAACCGGTTCATCACGATGCGCATAGTAGATCACGTACTTTGCATATAATAATCATCTGTAATAGAGTAATAATGGAGGATACACGCAGATCCAATCTCTGAAGCAGCTCGCGCGCAAAAGCAGAGTCATTTTCGTTGAGTCGTTCCGTTTTGTTCTGAGCGGATTATTTGGCGCCTATTTGGACAGACGCAAAATTGTAAAACCTTTGGAATCATTACAGAATGCGTATAAGGACTGGCGGACGCGTTTTAAGGTAGTTCGTGTAGTAACAAACAGTTTGCAGTAAGTCTAAAAGTAACACAACTAATCAGCTTGCCAGCTGTATAATAGCGCTCTTTTTCAGCATGTTCACCGAAAAACCATCGTTACATTCCAACCACGATCAAATGCGCATTTCCCTGAGTGTGTGTGTTTTATACTTTTATTGGCAACATTTTAAGGTATAGAATATCAACGCGAAACCTCAAGGATTAAACATTTACGATCTCAATTTTTGTAAACGTCAACGCGACTTATCTCCCCTAACCAGCGTTGAACCTTTAACTTTAAGCAGAATTTTCTTCCGAACACGCCGGCATAGTTCTCCATCGATCAACGTATGGAACAGAATCCCCCGTCAAACTCTTTAGAGAACGCCAAATAATTCTCACCCATTTGCGCAAGATTTTGTTCCGTATCTGCTAAAATAAGCATGACATCGTTCACCACGAGTTTTTTTTGTAGTGGTCAAACAATAAATACGGATGTCTTCTGTGATCAGCTCGGTTGAATGTTTGCCCCTTCCTTCAAAGAATCAGCCACAGTCTTTTGGATGAAAAGGGTGTTATCTTTCATTAAGACAATGCATGTAAGTCTACCCAGGCTTCGCAAAGTCCGAAGCTTGTCAATGGGTTGTAGTTAATGATCGAACGAACTTTTTGAGTTATAAAAAATGGTTAATTCGTTCAATTTCAGATTGCTTTTACAGCCTGAAGGTCTTAATTAATGTATGCTTAAGCTAATATAATAGGGATTCCATTAAGTGTTATTAGTTAGCCAGCAACTCTTTCTTATAAAATGTCTACTTTGAAGTAGAGGCTCGGATGTGATAGATCAACCATGGACGGGTCGGCCTTTTACGGGATACGGATGAAGCGACTGCTCTCTAGATTGTACCAAACATTTGACACTCGGTGAGATCGCACATATGACAAATTCAAATTTATTAATTTCCAATGCATCTATATTTTTAAAATAAGGACATTATTTACAATATTTACATTCTACAAACCGTTACCTAGACGCATACAACAGACAGTTCACTTGTGTGCCGACATTTGCGCCGTTAGCGTTTCAAGCTCTTAGTGCACATATTCGTGGCCATCCGCCACTAACATGTCATTTACACGATCTGTCTTGATAATTTGTTTTGACGAAATCGTGTTACCGCTTCTAAAATTGTTTAAACGAATAATAAAATAGTTTGATATATTTGATGAGTTTATAGTACGGTTGAACGTACGGTAATCTGTTCGAGACTGCAGTTTCCAAATTGGGTTTATCACAATAGAATTCCGGGCATGTTACATATTAATGAGACTACTACAAAGGAATTTCCTCTCTACAATTTCCATTGCGTCAGTGTGTTAGTCTAAATAAGGCCGCCAAACCTCACAACAATAGGTAAACTTAGACATAATCAAACTATTATAAGGCCTTATGCAAAAATTGTAATCATTTTTTTTTGTTTTTGGGAGGTTTTGGGAATGCATGATGCACATGCACCACTAGAAGCCTGCGTGGCTAGTGCGAGACTCGCAAGCCCACTAAACCCGGGTTCCTCCCCCCCCCCCCCCCCCAGGCTCAATGTTACTTTGGCATTACTTCGAAGCCGTGGGAGAGGCGTCTCTGCCGTTCTCCTTCAATCAGCTCTATCCCTGACTATCATCCCGCATGTCTACCTGTGATTGGATAGAGGGATGCTATTTTGTAATCCGTCCTGTGAGGGTGCGTCGAGACCATGAGGGCCTGGGTGCTCCCCACCCCCTCCCCCCTCCATCGGCTCATCCTCTCGACCACTCTCCCGCGAGACCCGCTCAAACCTCTCCCGCCTGGCCGTTTCCTTGGCTGTCTTGAGTGTCAAAACGGCGCCGAACAAGTTCGTTGCCTCACTCCATGCCTCCGCCGAAGTCATCATATGGGCGACCACCTCCTTGATGGGTCGGCATCTCCCAGCGGTTGGTGCTGCGCCCCGTGCTTCCCTGAGAGCATCACACCGCAGAACAGTATGCTCTACGTTGTCCGTTTCTCCAGAGTCGCACAGTATGCAGATATCGATAATGGCCTTCTTGATCCTTGACATGTAGCTCTGGAACTGGCTGTGTCAAGCCAGAACCTGAGTCGTCCAGTAGGAAAGCTCCCCGTGTTGGCGGTCATACCATACCCTGAGGTCCGGTATCAGACTCTTGGTCCAGCTCCCTGTGGTCACACCGGGTCCTACGTGCGCCCATTCCTCATGCCAGGCCGATATGGTGGCAGTCCTGGCCCTGGTGAGATCCAGACCTTTGTCTAGATACATTTTACTTCGTTCAGCCACTAGGAGGTCCCATGGTAGCATCTTGGCTAGGACCAGGAGAGCTTCGGTCGAGACTGTTTGATACGCCCGGCTTACCCTGATTGCCAGCGTTCGTTGGGTCGACCTTAGTGTCCCTCTATTTTTCGCCGTCCGCATTGCCATGTTCCCCCAGACTGGGGCTGCGTATAGCGCCGTTGATTTGGCCACCAAGGCCAGGAGCCTTCTTTTTACCTCAGCCACCCCACCGACCCTAGGCATGATCCGCGCCAGGTTCAGGGAGACCCTTTGGGCCTTTTCGGCCACGTACTTCACGTGTGCTGATCCGGTCAGTCCAGTGTCTAGCATGATCCCAAGGTACTTTACCTTCTTTCTGATTTCTATCGGGTGGCCCGTCATCACGAGGTTAATGCCGGTCGTCCTCTTTCTGCCTGTTAGGTACATCGCCTCCGTCTTGTCGGGCGCCAGTTTCAAGTGATGGGACTCCATTCACTCGGACACCATTGACAAAGCCTCATTGGCGGCGCTCTCCAGGGCTCTTTCGCTCCTGGCCGTTATTATGAGTGCAAGGTCATCGGCGTACGCCAACGTCTCCACCCCATACGGGAGACCTCGGATCTCGAGCACCCCGTCGTAAGCTATGTTCCAGAGCACGGGTCCTAGAATCGAGCCCTGTGGGACTCTGGCAGTAACCTCGTACTCCTGCCCCTCTGCAACCAAGCCTCTGTCATACAGGTATGATGAAATCATTCGACGGGGGCAGAGGGAAAAGCCCTTCCTCTTTATCGCCTCCACAATTACTTTCCAATTCATTGTGTTGAAGGCATTTTTGACATCCAGGAGGATCAGGAGCACGAATCCCCTTGTTTTAGGGGTCTTCATAGTATCCTCACCCGCCCGTTTCAGAAACTTCTTTAGAGCTCCCAATGCGGATCTGCCTTTCAGGAAACCGTACTGGGCATCTGATAGGGCGTTATTTTCCTGAATCTCGTCGTTTAGTCTCTTGACTCTAACCTCGCTGCAGTGTATTTGTGGCATCTATTTGCCCACACTTCGAAGCATTTTAAAAACGCGTCTTTTGGAGTCGAGTTTATTTGCTCAGTAACGATGTGCGCCCGTGCGCTGTCTTGATGGAGGATCCAAGAATTCTTTACCCAGAAGTTAGTCTTCTTGCGTCGGACGTTCTCGCGAAATCTTCTTGAAATTTAGAAAACGATAGTATTCTGTATTGATGGCACGGCCAGCTGGCAAAACAAATTGTGAAAAAAAAACAATCAAACAATTTTA
This sequence comes from Dermanyssus gallinae, assembly GCA_003439945.1. Lineage (NCBI taxonomy): Eukaryota > Metazoa > Arthropoda > Arachnida > Mesostigmata > Dermanyssidae > Dermanyssus > Dermanyssus gallinae. Next base: position 8,219 of record QVRM01001856.1, on the reverse strand, counting down.
GTGTTTTGGTCTGCTCTGTCTGAATTTGTTCGATCGACTCTCTCTCTTTTATTGGAAGCTCCACTTGTTCAATTTAAACATTTCCCTAGGACGCCTTTGACGCCTGAAATATCGGTCAAGACTGTTGCAGCTGATCTATAAAATATATCCGATGCTTCAGCTATCTATTCCCATAGTAATTCGGCCATTGTTGATTACGATATCACAAATTTTTCCAACGTTTTCTTCTGTTATTGGCGTCGAAGCGTGGTATACATTTAACATCGCCATGCTTGTCTTGAGATTGCAGAAAAAGCTGGCGATATGCTAGGCTCGTGCCATTATCTCGTTAAAGAGTTCACTAAGATAGTTTGTCTAGAATATCTCAGACTGCACTCAATGCTCGTAGTACGCCTGGCCTGACCCCACACCATATCCTGTTGGAAGATAGCCCAAGACCTGGCTTTGTTCAAAGGACAAATTCACAGTATTATGTTCTAATGTAAGCGGTCGCTCACATCTGGCTCATTAATGCATCACATTAGGTCCAGGCGTACCGTTTCGTAGTTATAGAGAAGACCGGTTAGTTAAACCGTTACTTTTCGACGCAAAGCAGATGATTTGCCCATTACGAGGTCGCACAACGCAGACTAAGGGCATCCGTTCTGCTCCTCCGATGAGTCGGATTTTTACTTCACGTTTATGGTCATAGCACAGCGATATGTAGACTTCTCTACTATTGAGTAGTCAAGCCTGCGCCTGTAATTTCCCCGCCTGGCAACTGCGGTGAGGCCTTTACCATTTACTTGGCCTAACAGGTCTACATGCTTCGTAGCAACCATGTGTGATTCGGCTCGCTATTTTCCCGAATATCAGGGGTATTCACAATTGCTGACACCGGCAGGTGCTGTTTGTAGCCACCTAAATAATATCGAAGCTTTTAACCTTGCCGTCGATAAGGCTGTAAAACAGTTGGTCAATTGTGCTGCTTTAGTTTTTACTTACATACGTGTGGCATTTGCACATCTCAGACCAAAGTATTTCATCAACTGGAGCAGCACCTCTTCTGTACGGTTAGAAGCCCCACCACCAATACGGACACTGAAGTCGCCACCGACGATGGTGGCAGTCGAAACCTGATGCACCAGAGTTCACCGTGTCACCGTGACCTCTGCCGAGTCGATATTTGGGGGAAGTGTGTAGGTTGATAGCTGGCGTTTTGACCACCAGACGTGCTAATCTCAGCGCACTAGCCCGCCGGCCGGGCCAGCGTGTACTTCGAGAATGTCCACGCGCTGTTATTCTGCATGCGATGCTTTGTTTTGTTTGCCGCCTCTCCTCCGTTAGACGGTGACATCATAAGCCATCGTTGTCCACCTCGTCTTTCCTGGCCATTGGATAGTCTGGTCCGTTGGCAATGTTGTAGCCGCGCTCGCTTCCGTTACCGTCGGCGTATTGTCATTCATCGGCTCATTTGTTTCGAAGAAAGAAACGGTGCTGCTTTTACTGGTACTGCCACTGCTGGTATACCCAGATGTTGTTTAACGCCTAAGGGGCTCCCATTGCCCTTCTCTCCAGCAGCGCTGTCACGTGTCGGCTTTGTCAACCGTGCATTCTTGCTCTTTAGCAATTTCCGCGTTTCGTCCGTGTTTTTTGTGTCCGCCAACTCATTTGGCTCGCATGGCGTTAGAGCATTTTTCGAAGATCTCGGGGTGTACAAGTTCTTGCAGGGGAGCATCATCACCAGCGACTTCATCACCGGTGACCCTTCTTGGAGCTCCGTGTGTGACGCCGACTGTCTTACTAAATTTAACAAACACACATACAAATTTCTCCATCAAGACCAGATCGTGTTTCTGTGATTCACAGGATCCACGCGATATAACCTGTTTGTTTGCGGGGTCCAGGCACCCCTGTAAACACACAGTTGAACATTTCCGGTAACAAATAACCAGTTGTTTTCTTGTTTTAAACAGAAGTCTATGCTTGGCACGTTCGAACATTACAGTTGCAGACAAAAATACATATTATGCTTGCCTATGACGGCGGTGCATTACGATATTTCTTACAGTAAATACTTTGGGAATGTTTTACATAAAAGGGCAAAAGCACAATTGTCTCCAACGTAATATCTTTATTTACATCATAATGTATTTACACAATCTCCAATAGATTGGTTTCATACCGCTTAAACCTACGATTTTGCTCTTGCATCTTAGTATCTCCAAAAACATCGGCGCTTACAAAACGAAAGCATATTCGCATGACATAGAGTTAGATGGGTTTTTGAAACGGAATAGACTGGAATTAAACTGCAATTGGTAATCATGCAGCAAATCCCGTATTATCGATGAAGGTGTCCCGCCATAATCGGTCCCACGACTACAAGTATCAAAATCGCCGGCAATTTTCTTCACGTCGTCCCGTCTGGGATAGATTTAATTCCAACAACGGGTCCTATAGGCGCAATCTTCTACGTCTTTGGGAGTACTGCGCTTGAATTGAACTCACTTTAGGAGTTCACCTGAATTATGATACGCTAGACAATAATAATCGAAGTTTTGCTTCCAAAAAATTGAAATAGAAGAACTAAATCTTCGACTTAGAAACAACGAGGGTGACGACGTACTTTAGCTGGCATTGAACAAACTCGGTAAGTGTCAGCTGCATTGTTGTTTACATGACAACCCGCAGCAATTATAAACGAGAAAGATTCGACTCCCTCAACACATTGGAAACATTGTAATATAACATTCAATATAAAAAAAAACAAATGCAGTTTTGAGATCCGCCCTACATCACTTATGCTACTCTCCTTACTTGCATTGTTGTACGACAGGCGACATAAACTGCAACGAAGATCACGTAGGTATGCAATTCGCGTGTCAAATGTGATGATTCGAACTGGACGAAAATCGAGACTTCAAAGAACCCTCAATTAACGATCGGACGGAAGGAATACTAATCAGCAGCACAGATACCCTAAGCAAATGGAGCCAGCAATGGGAAGCAACCAGCCGGACCGTCCTAGATACTTGACTGTAGAGTCTAGAAAATCTGAGAGACTGAGATCACGGCGTACTAGAATTAAAAATAAATTTACGGAGGTTGTTTTAAATTCTAGACCATCCTCCGTCCCCAAGGGGCTTGGAACATACTTTGAGGTATATCTTCAATGCACCGAGGCCGGACATATTGAGATTTCTTGAATTCCTCCAACAGTTCTTGTAGCAGAATGGCCGCTGACCTACAGCGGTATGGTTTATCATATATTTTTAATGAGCATTGCTCAAAGAAAATTCGATGAGGAAACAACAGGGATCGAACCGGCGACACCCCGGTAGATGACAACCATGACTAGCACACTAGTCCCCTAGGCCACGCCGCCACATCAGGGCGTACTGATTGAAAAAAATTAGTACTCCCTGATCTTAAAAATTAGTGCAGCCTTAAGCATGCTAAGGAGATTTGCAGAGTTTGTCTCTACGACGAAAATAACCGCCGCACAAGGTCCAACAGCCTTAATGGTAAGATAATGTGGCCCGGTGACGGGTAATTTCAACAATATTGTACTGCGTTACCGTTCGACAAAGGGCAAAGAAGGCGACTGGATTTTAGTGGGTGTATAAGTCGCACACTGCCTAGGCTTTAACAGCAACACCTGCTGTTCATAATGCATTTTTTACCAGATATTTGGTATAAGTAAAGGGTGTCCGGATAATCAGTTTAAAACCCTGCGGTATGGTTAAGCTCGGTGAGAAAATCATGGGTGCCAACGGAGCGAAAATGTTTCGTATACAAGTAAGATGATTTTTTTAATGCATTTTTCTAAACTGTGATTTAGGTAGGCTTATTGTATATAGAGTTTCTGCTCTAGCTAAGACCAATCATGTTTCAGACGATGTAGAACTTTCTCCGGAATGCGCCGGTATACTTGGTTTTCTCTCACAATTGCCCATTTTATAAACGAATGTCGGACAACCTACCAACCAACGTCACAGCTCAGAACATTTTTATCTTACTCATATACGAAATATTCCCCCGTTTTCCTTTTCCATTGGTAAAAATAAAACCAGATATTGTGGGACTCGCAAACTCACTAGAATCCGATTATTATTTTTTGCTTCTGGTCGGGGGTGGCCGCAGTACTGTCTTCTAAGTATTACTTCACCGGCAACTTTAACATATTAATAAAAACTGATCGATATGTATATATGCAGAGTCTCCTAGAATTCGCATAACACATTTAAAGGCCTAATAAAACTCGGCGTGAAAGAGTAAATATGTCAGAATAAAAAGCTCGATATAGCTATTTTCGGTAATCTGCTCTGACGCCAAAATAAGACATTTTCGCTCCTTCGTTATTATATTTTTTTGCTGGGTTGTACTAGGCTTCAAAGTTTGTTGGGCAAATTCTGGAAGGCTCTCTATACAGGGTCTTTCATAACAGTATGTACTTATTTGAGGTTGGTAGATTCGACCAGAAAATATTTTTTTCTAATAAAAAAGGAGGGGGCGGAGTATTGTTTAGAAATGAAGCTTAAATGAATAAAAGTAGCTACTCTGTCGTTTTTCTTTTACATGCTGTGCAAAAAAATGGTGCTGCGTTACGTAGTTGCCAGTAGCTAAGCTTTTTTGACAGCCATAGTGTTATTGTTTACGTTGAGACTCTCACGTTCAGAATTTTTCCATACAACACTATACAATTTTGCCAAGACGTTTCCGCCCCCTCCTTCCATTGGGAAAACATACTTTCTTGCCGAGTTCTACCAATATGTACCTAACGTTCTAATACACCCTTTGCAAGTATGCATGCTTTCGCTTTTGATATGGTCGAAACAGCTTAGTTACTCAGCAACTACGTAACGCAGCACTACACTTTAGTACGAACATAATGAAATATGCTAATGTCCGAGAATAGTTATTGCGTAATTTTTTTTATCGTAATGGTACCATTTACGGCTCTGTACGTAAAAGCTTAAAGTATGACATAACAACACATCGACCGTTTATATTATTTTAACTTTGGCTATTCGTGGTTTTTGCTAGCTTGCGTCGCGGTGCCACTCAAAATTATGCAGAATTTTCCGCCGAACGCGTCGGTACGATCGGTTTCCTTCCTACATCGATGGTCTCTTGGCAATTTTAGGGTTTTGCCCAAGTATGTAGAAGAAGAAAGACAGATTGAATTATCTCTCTCTTAATAACTCTTAATAGTTACGGGGACGTCTGTTAGAAGGAGCATGTACATATAACATATAACATATATATATATATATATATGTCAATAAGAAAAGAGTAAAAACTTCTAACACTTACACCTTTTTCAAGGAATTAGCTTTCAATATATATATATATATATATATATATATATTGTCTCTGTGAAAAAAAGATGTTTCAGCCGCTAAATATTAAAACCGATTACGGCTTGTTTTATAAATATCCAGGAATGCAGCTTTGAGTTTATCGAAATTAGCAAGGTTTGCTGGTTTGAGGTCAGAAGATATCACTTGTATCCCATACCCAACTCTGGAGCCTAATTTTATATCAAATATTTAAATATATTTGTAGAGCCGCTTGTAAAGACAGCCGCACTGGCATTGGATGCCGTGAAATGACGTAAGATCTATACGCATTCTTTCTTTGACATGTCGCGGTCACATAACTTCGTAGTGTTGCAAGCTCCTGGTGAGCGTCAAAACTGCTTCTGGTGCGGAAAACCAAGTCTTCGGCGTAGAGCAACACCCTAACACACCACTTCTGTCGTTTAGTGCTTACAGACCGTCAGTCCAAAACCAAAACAGAGAGTAGGATAGGACTGAGATTTTCCCCAGAGTCAAAAAGGGTAACGGCTGCGCCTCGATCGCTTCTCGCAGACGTTTCGTCCTATTAAGAAAACAATCCGATTGGCATGCTCATCAACCGAACACTCTCTTGGAGGCGGCAAAGCTACTTGGGACAATAGAACAGGAAATTCAAAACCTAGCAACATTAATCATTTTGGTCTCCCTTGAACTAAAGATTCCGTCGGAAGCCGCGCGCAGAGTCCAACCCGAAATACGATGTGGCTCCGAAGCTGTCAGTTGCGACGGCACGCCGTGGTGCTTCACGCGGGTCTCTTCAATGTTTGTTGCAAATATGACGATCTTAGATTTTCCTTATAGTCCCAGCAATATAAATATTATTATTGTATTATTACAATACGACCAGCACAGCTTATCAGGTATAGCAATTGATCTTTCATATGGAGGTTGACTACATAGCAATAAAAGCAGGTTTTGCTATTGATGCTATCTCTATGCTTCAGCTAACCCAAACCGCTGCGGAACATTTTTATGCAGTCCACGCAGATCGCCCTTTTTATAAAGATCTATGTAGCTTCATAGCCTCTGGTCCTGTAGTCGCAATGGTCTTAACAAAACACCATGCAGTAGCAAATCTACGCAAAACTAATGGGTGCCACCAATCCAGCAGAAGCTACTGAAGGCACCATTAGAAAAGCATTTGCTACTTCTATCGATTATAATGCCATTCATGGCTCAGATTCAGATGAAACAGCATCAGAAATCTCTTTTTCTTTCCTGGTTATAGCTTTCTTATAAAAAGAAAACCAATTCTATAGGATTGGTTAAAACTTCCTCAGAAAAAAAATTCTCAGTGGTTAAACAACACAGTTGTCATCATCACATTGAATGTTTACTTCACCAGGCCTTCCATTGTACAAAAGGCTTTGACTCCGCTTGGTCTTCCTGGCCCTGCTGACTATTGTGCCAGATCCTTAGCTGCGTAATTTCTATTCACGTTCGTGATCGTTGTCGACTATGTTGTTCCTAAAATAACTGCATGTGGGAGACAATCCAAGACTGATCTGGCGCCTTCGGCATTCCACTGCATTATAATATTTCCGGCGTATGCCTCCCACAGGAAGACACTACATTTAGAGTAGGCATAGACCCATGCCCATCAGGTAAGTTTCGAGTACAAACTCAATACTATTCAGTAATTCTTAAATCGAGCAGCGATCAGTCTGTGTGGGCTGCGCAGCAGTCGTCTATCATTGGCGGATCTCCTGACAAAGTAACTGACTTACACCCGTGATTCTCATTGTAGTTAGTCTGACCGCTGTTCGGCCTACTTTGCTGTTGTTGGCAGTTATCCTGCTAATTCGATTCCTTCATTGTTGACGTGTTGTCAAGGCTTCAACGACTTTTTTTTTAAATAGGGGTTTTGGATGGTAATGCACCATCTCTTTTTTATTGAGACATCTGTGCTCTCCGTTTTTTTCTTCGATCATGGTCGTTTTTAATCCACCTCGGCATTCACCTTGTTTAAATGTGAAACCATGAAAACCAATTTAGGAGTGGCCGGTCTGGGTCTCAAACCCAGGCTCCCGAATGCAAGGCAAAGGCTTTTGCCACTAAGCCATCTTGCTCGGTAGGCGAACAAATGCTCTTGTTCGCCACGAGGAATCTGGCGGTTCGGCAGTTGTTGACGTTGTTCTTCGCCGCTTCTGCTGCTGCCACCCGGACGTTCTTTTCGATGTCGGTGGATTTTGCCAAATATCGCAGACGGACGGCAAGTGATTCCTTACTTCAATCATTTTACACGAATATGGCATCAGAACGTTTGCAGAATGAATCGACGTAATTTTGACGTCATTTGAATACTTAAGATAATCATCCTGTAGCTGCCTATGCTTTAATTAAGTCAACATTTTTGGCCGTGTGCAATAAACCTGTAAGCAAGGCTGGCAAGTTCGTCATCAAAGAGTTTACACTCTTGGATATAAACAGGCGTTGACACTAGGTCAAGAGAATGTCCAGGGTGTTTGTCCCCCATTCATTAGTGTCGTATACCAGACCATAACATCCCCCGGAGTAGGTAGATTATACGGCCAACTATTGCGGCTACACGCATTAATTTCCCTTCGAAATGCAACTTGCTGTTTAATTTGCGGTAGCAACCTAGCAAACAGACGACGACGACACAAAAAGAATGACAGCGCAGCATTTATTGATTTTAAGACGGTTGTGGAGTTTATGCGTCAATACTTCAAAAGATTTCCTCTTGAACGCAATTACATCAAATTTCTTGACTAGAGGAATTACGTACAATCTGCTTCGCTGTATTCTGCGGGGCAATGTTATTACAATAGAGATCAATAGAGATGACTGCGTCAAAATCATATTATGACGCAGAATATTGCGGCGTTGCCCAAGAAGATTCGGTAGGCCCGTTTC
>QVRM01001855.1:0-64860 GCA_003439945.1 Dermanyssus gallinae | reverse complement strand
TATTTCGATTTCGAGCTTTGTATTCATTCATCCCTATAGCTCGCGTCGCACTGTATTGATTATGTTATGTTTCCAGCGTCGGTCGCGTCACGTGCGATGTGTTCGTTCGTATATTGTCTCTCGTAATTCGTCGTCCGCTGCTTCGTTCATACTTTACTCACTCAGTGGATTAATCAACCTACTTCAATGCTCGGCAGGCGCTACAGCCGTCCACATTATCCATAGAAGGGAAATCTGCATGACTACAGACAAAGTGCTACTGGGGTGGAATTTATTACTGTTGTACTACTGCGGGGCTCTCTCATTATCGCTGCTGTCTGCTGCTGTCATTATTGTTGTTGTCCCTGTGGCTGCTATTCTTGGTAGTTACGCTGGTATTACGTATAACTGCTGTTAATTTTGATGCTGTTGATTTTGGTACTTATGTTCTTACGTACTACGGGCTGTCTGACAGATATAGCTTCATTGTTGTTGTTATTGTCGGACAGAATTAACAAGTATTTATTTTTGACGTGTGTCTATCTGTCTGCCTGTTGGAGCTCACTGATAGAGTTGTATATTATTAGTGTTCCTATTTTTGTTGTTGCGGTGTGGTTAATTTTAATATTATTATTAGTTCTGTTGTTGCGGCTGTCATCGTAGTCATGAGTTCCTCTGTGCGTGTATCAGGCAGGCGTGCATGTGTGTTTTTAGTATGATACAAAACACATACACATATGTGTGAGTGTATATATATATATAGATGAGGAATCGTTTGTGTAAATGTGTAGTTAACATGAACGAAGGCAGCCAGCTAAGCATACAGAATTTTTCGAGAGACAAACGGTGCCACCTCGTGGTTGCCGGCCGCCATGCCACACTTTCTTTCCCAGCAGGGGAATCCATTTCGTCTGCTTTTTCGGTCTCCCATCTTTCATGACATTTATCGCCCTCTCGTGCGCGCGCTCTCTCTCTCTCGCCCGTATTTAACCTTTTGAGACTTTGAGTCTCTTTCTCTCTCTCTCTCTCTGCACGTACGCATAATCATACACGCGCACACTTGACGCTCATTACACTATCATTTGTGCTAATTAATACACAAGTACACTCACATACAGAGATGGGGCCGAACGGGCAGTGATTCGCTACAAACTGTTCAATTCAAACAATAATGTACCAGTGTCAAGAATAGCCGTTCTCATCATAGACTCTCATCACCGTCAGGGTTATTGGCCATCAGAAGCCGCCATCAGATTCGTTCGTTCGACCTATATATATATATATATATATTACCCCAACACCTGAATACATAGTGCATCCAGAGATTGCTAGATCTCTCCATTTCTTAAGGTCTGGGGCTTTCTTGCTCTCCTCTCGTATCTCCACCAACTCGTCGAGTTTTGCGTTCTTAGATCGACCATCGTCATCACCCTGACGTCTTCAAATCCATCATTGTCATTCATATATTATTACCGCGGTTGCATGTGTATGGTAATCGATTGACAGCAATACGATTGACGTGATGGCGTATGCAATTTCCAACTTTCGCCCCCAACCTCCACAGTTTCATAACGCGTATGATTGCGATGATCAATATAATTAATAGTTCGAGACAGAGTAGCTACGGTTTATCTCATGCTTGCGTTAGCCAGTCAGCATTATTGTTATTATCATTATTCGGAAGTTAGTAATACTAACGACAACAATAATAATAATAATAGTCTCATTCGTATTTCTATTAATTATGAGATTTGCAATTACCACTACCTTATGGTATTACCTCACTCTAATCATCGCTGTCAGCCCATGTTACTTGTTAACTCGATCGCCCCAAAACAACAATAATAAGTTGATTACTTCATAATAATAATAATGACAGCAGCACCCATAGTGCTCGGTCGAAATGATCAAACAACTCGCGCACACATACACACACCGAACCTCTGTCCTCCATAACCCCTGCGAAGACACCTGTGTATTCCACAACACTGTGTTCAGCGGCAATGAATAACGTAACAAAATCTCGGAAGTGCGACAGAGCCAAGAACCACAGGGGAACCCGCAGCTAATACTAGATTTATCGTTCGTTTTGCTACCGTCAATCCCAGTTGACCATACCACCTGCGATTGAGGGATGAATGGCGGGCAGCTTTGTGGCAGAATTTTGCTTTTGAAAGAGATTCTGTTGGCACTGGTCGAGAATATGTTCTGCTCTATTTACGGTTGTTGTTGTTATTATTTGTTCTTCACTATTGACTATGGCAGTACCTGTTGCCGTTAGGGTCTGACTGCATACACTTCTTGCTGCTTTCCCCGATGGTGTTCAGAAGCAACACTTCTTATTATTCAGAGCGTCACTAGGAGATGGTCACCAGGAACCAATATGACGACGACGACACACTAGGAACAACTCAACGACAATCCCAGGCCGAAATCATTAACCAGAATTCATACTATACATATAAGTCGCGCAAATGTTTGTATGTTCTTCCTATCCTTCTGCTGACGAGGAATAAAGTAAAGCATAGACGATTTGCCGTTTCCGTCTCGCTCGCCGACGCATCCGAGCGTCGGCTTCCCTCTGTCCCTAGGCCGACGCGTCTCGAGTACAACTTGACGCCCTCTCTCGGATGGACGGAAAGCGAGCCACGGTCAAAATGAGATTCACGCGCACACACGACACAAATCCAATCGTCGATCGTGTTGCACCGAAACGAAATACCACGGTAGAACTAGTTGATCATTGCCGCCTAAAAAGTCCAGCCAAGCCCACAAGAAACGCGGAGCTCAATGGAATAGTAAGAAGGGCACACTGAGAAGAGCATAAATACCACCCACACTCGAGCCGCCAAGGTCTGAGCAAAGGAAGTAACGACTTACGGCACGGTGGGGTTACCGTATCTTTATGATCACACGGCACGATACAAAGTTTTAGGGGGTGGGAGGGGGGGGGGGGCATCACAAAAAGGTGCAGAAGAAAATTACGGACGATCGAAACGAAGCGACGTTTCTGAGGCAGATGATGTCATTGGCTATTTGTAGAGAGAACGCGGCTTCTATTAGATGTCGCAAAATTAGTTTATAATACATAATCATATTATTGATAATAATGATAGAAATAATTAGCATGTCCACACATGAACCCATTGTTATTTTGCTGTCCAGTGTCGTCGTAACTGGCATACATGTGCTAATGCCTTATAATTGAATAAAAAATCGTGTAATAATATTAAAAAAAATAAATGGCATATAGTAGTAGTGTGTAATTACAATATATTACTATTATTATTGTCATTAATATGAGGTGATTATTATATATATATATATATATATATATATATAGACGACATCATCATCGTCTACTTCATTCTCATTCTCATCATGATCATCAGCGTGACTGTAATCTATTATCATCATGGTATTTATTACCACCATACGCGTCTGTACACGGCGGAATATATCAGTGGAATAACCGTAATAGTAGTAGTAATAGTAGTGGTAGTAGCAGCTGAGAGCTTTTTTGGTTTGTAGTGGCAGCCAGTGGTAGGACCAACTGATCTGACTGTCTGAGTGTGGATTGGTTGAATTGGTTGTCCACTCGCTCGTCCGTCCGTCCGTCCACTAGAGGATGGCTGAGAGATGGCTCTCATAATGACTCTTATTCAGTGACTCACATACACGTACACACACACACACAAACAAGCACACATTGAGTCACTGCATAACTCTTTGGCTGTTTGGCTTCAACTTGTAGAGCAAGATGGCTAGAGAGAGAGAGAGAGCGAGAGAGTGAGTGAGACAGATAGGAAGAGATCGGAGAGAGAAGCGGAGAGATGGGGTGAGGGCAAAACAGAACGAGATAAAGGACATAATACACGGACATGCGTGTTACACACAACAAAAATCATAGTACTATTATTACCCATTGTAATAATATAATAATAACAGAGAGGAAGAGAGAGAGAGAAAGTAGCCTTCATTGCCATCATTGCGTTGCAGGGACGAATCGGAATGATTGTGATGATGGCGACGATAATGATGATGGTGCTAATAATAATAATATTAACGATTATGACGATTTTGATGAGTCGCTAATGGCCTGGTGCTAGCTAGCATGATCGCCGCCGCTGTTATGGTAGTGGTTGTGGTGGTGCTTCGCTTAATCGTAGCTGAAACAGAAGCTTCACCACGAATAATAATAATAATGATAATAATAATAATAATAATAATAACAGCAGCAGCAGAAGCATTAGCAGCGGCGAGAGAGAATTCGCCAGTGAGAGAAACGCTTACGGCGGGCGGTGGGTGGTTTTTTTGAAAAGTTTGTCTAAACGAACGAAAGTAGTAAGTTCCTCGATGTGTGTGTGGGGGTGTGCTGTCTGTGGGCGTCGTGCGTGTGCGTAAACATGTGTTTTGACACATTGTGTCAGTCGACAGTCGGTGAGTCCATGCCGGTGACTCGTGTCGTACTTCACTTCACTTCACTTGACTCACTCATTCACTCACTCGCTTACTTCACTCATTGGAATAAAGCTAAAATAATACTACTACTGCAGCAGCTGCTGCTGCTGCTGCGGAGCGGTAGCTGCTCTTATTTGTGTGCTGTTTACTAGCTGATCTGCTTAGTAATACCATCACCATCACCACCACCACCACCACTACCACTATCACTATGACTGCTGTTACGCAAGCTGTGTCTAATCATTGGCCAACACATGTCATTCACATGTCATAAAGATTTTGTGGCCAAATGATTGACATGTCTTTACAATTTTGTGCTAACGATGGCGGCTGTATTCGCAGGAGCAGCAGCAGCAACAGCAACAACAACGCTAGTGGTCGTCGCACAGCTACCGTAATTAATAATGATAGCAGCCACAACAACAACAGGGACAATAATCAAAACACAAACTACAACAGCAAGAGTAGAGAGAGCCGATGTCAACAGCGACAACAGCAGCAGCAGCAGTAGCAACAAGAACGCACAATCACGCACAATCTCATCACAAAGGACCGGCCTCGCGAGCAACCCATTTGTGTTACTTACGCTGAGAGTGGCTGTGAGTGGGGGGGGCCATATACTTTGCGTAGTCTAGTTGTTCAGTTGACTCATGACTATTTGACTATACTTTGTTGTTGTTGTTGTTGTCATTAAATTTTTATTTTGGCTGCTGCTATCGTTATAGTTTCTGCTATTGTCGTTGTCTCCTCGTAAATTGTAAATTGCTGCTGCTGCTGCTGCTGCTGGTGTTGTTGTCAGTTGTAGGTTGTGCGCTGTTGTGTCAACATTCCGTCGTATGCTATTTGTTGTCGTGTTTATTGTATTTACCACTGTTTTTGTCGTAGTTGTTGTGTTGTTGTAGTTATTGTTGCTGCTGCTGCCATACCGTTGACTAATGATTTTGTAAGTCAACTCGTTTGCGTCTTATCCGATCTGTTTCATTAATTACCTTATCGCGTACTGCTTTTGTACCCACAATTATGTAGTATCAAGTGTACTAGTAGCAGTAGTAGTAGTGGTGGTAGGTTCGTGTTTAAGATGTCTGTATGTAGGGAAATCGTATATACATGCACGCATATATATATATATATATATATATATATATATATATATATATATGCATGTATGTGTATATATGTGCCAGGGCGACAATTCATACACATATATCTATATATGTATTTATATAATGTCTCAATCGAGACGTACTAGTATTCTTGCTATTGTGGCATAGCTGGAACCATTTGTTGTCTTAGTATATATATATAGTAAAAAAAGAATATATATATATATATATATATATATATATATATAGCGGCACATCTTCGACATCAGGTTAAGTTTGTCATCTTGTTCAATGAGCCTGTCCAGCGAGCCATCGCGGTTGCAACCGCAGAGTAGCCGGAGGAGCAGCAGCAACAGCAGCATTACCAGCAGCGCTCATTAGACCCAACTATGTAACAACAAGCAGTTTCACCAGTATGTATTCTTACTTCGTCCACACTGCCGGCCGGGACCGTATCATTGGGCTCTCTTCCATTCGTCGTCGGCGGACGCAGAGCCGCAATTGGCCGGGGGCTGTGACAGCTGTGCCCCTGCACTGGCTGCACGCAGCGGGTTGCGGCAGTTGCTTGCCGAGCACGCTAGCATTGCGCTCTGGGCCCGTTTAGCCAGTCAGCCAATCGACCGCTCATCCAATCCGCGATTTATCAATCCATCCATCCACCCACCCATCCATTTAAGCGATCCATAGCATATAGCTAATAAGATCCATAGCTATCCATATCATCATTCAGCCATTCAACTATCGACAGACTATCGACAGAATGGCCAGCATGGTCAGCGCGACCATCAGCAGTCATTTTCACGGTCATTCGTTACAGAAGAGAATTACTTACACTAGTTAACCTATGTAGAGCTACGCAGCGACGCTACCTACGTAACATCATTCCTTCTAGCGCTCTCAGATCTGCATCGCCACCGCGATTGCCTTCTCTCTCTCTCTCTCTCTCGCTCCTTTTCTCTCCTAAGTGCCATTCACCACATACGTACTTGTTAACGGTATCAGTGCTACACCAATGCCATTATTTTTCATCATCATCATCATAACGATAGTAATCATATTCATAATAGCAGTAGTAGTTGCAGTCAGAGCTACAATGTGTATTAGCATCTTTGCGATATATATATATATATATATATATATATATTATGTGTATGCATGTGTACGGTAGATACAGAATCATCACTGTAAGTCAACTGTGGTTAAATACCGAGGTATGATGACATGAAAGAATCGCTTTTACATAATTGGTAACACCATAACTATATCGTCCATATCTATATATATATATATATATATATATATCCTTCGTAAGGTTATCACTAGGTTGTTGTTATTGTTCTCGCTTGGTATCGTTTTTGTTGTGGTTGGCATTTTTGTTACGGTGGTGGTTGTTGTTAATGATAATGGCTTTATTATACTATTATGGTTGTTGGTGTTGTCGCCTGGTTCCTGGTTAGCATTACAGAATTTCTCTTATGGACATGCATTTGTAGTGATTCAAATAGTGTGCTTACTCTGGTCACTCGTCAATTGTGGCGAATTCTGTGATGATCGCAGCGACCTGTCTGACTAGTATGAATCTACTTCTTTTTCGTCTTCTTCTTCTTCTTCTTCTGCTTACTACTATTATCATTATGATCATCATCATCATACTCATTTTAGTCATATTATTATAATTATTATTATTATACAACGAGAAACTGGCGAAATCGGGTCGCCAGCTTGCCGGGTCATGTGAAAGGTGGCGCAACCAACCTATAATCTTCTTAAACTCGTCATGTTTCTATGCCCTTTGGCTCTCCTCTTCCCTTGCTTCGTTTCTCGCCACCCCTACCTACCTCTCTCTCTCTCTCTCTCTCTCTCTCTTGACTTCTGGGGGTGGTCTCGCTTGTTCACCATGGGGTTTTTCTAGTGCAGCGTACACGACGTCGGATGTCTGTCTGGGCGCTGATGTGTCTGATCCACCGCTGAGCTCCGACTTAAGAACTTTGTCACCTAATCATACATAGATGGATATGGTTGACTCTGCTGCGTATCATACTCATCATCATTATCATCGTCGTCGTCGTCGTCGCCGGCGCAATAATTTCTACCGTCACGACAACGACGACGACAACCATCATCATCATCATTATCATCACTATGATGACTATCCCCATTGGGATGTCGTTGCCATGCCACGCTTACATCGTCCGCGACCGACCACCTCCGCGTCCTCGAGCGTTGTTGTTCTTGTTGTTGCTATTGTTGTTGTTGTTGTTGTGTTTTGTCGGTAGCAGTCTTTAGTCTAGAAGCAGCCGCAGCGCTTCGGGCGGCTACTGTGTCTGTGCGTACGTCTTAAGTCCAACACGAGTCCATCGACTAACTGACTGACTGATTGACGACTGACTTCTATGACGACGACGACTAGTCTCTGGTAGTATTAGTCATAGTTGTAGTACTGTTGTCCTAGTACCCCTAGCACTAGAGCCAACCTGCTCTCTTTCTCTCTCTCTGTTGCTCAGGTCCCGAGGCTCGATGAGGCTCGAACACAATGTAAGCGTGCCCACTAAGCGTGTCTAGCTGACAGGCTTGATGAGAGGCCGTCACTTCGGATCGAGTTCGTACGGAGTTCACTTATTATGCAGTCGTTGACTAGCAAACGATCACCGCCGCCCGATGCCACCGCTGTCGTTTGTCGCTATGACGTTCGTGTGTCTGTTGTCATCGTAAGCAATTTCCCGTCATCTTTAGACGACGGGTTTCAATGAAAGTCAGCAAAATGTACTGTTACGTGCGTTTGACGACGATGATAATGATGATGTTGATTATTTTTATCTGATTAACATTCCTACTTCTCCTAATACCTGATGTACCATGCTGCAACTGCCCTACTCCAGCTGAATCTATCGTCGCCAGCCAATGATAGCGATGCCGGTGACGGTGCTAATGATGAGCATGATGCCATTATTAATTAAGTGTGAGTGGAGTGTGAGAGGCAGCTTTATCAATCAGCATATCACTGGCGAACTTTCGACCGACCAGAAAAAAAGGAACTATGGTTGTTTGGTGCGCCTTGAGAACGGCAGCTCGGTGGGTGGGTTTTCATAAACATTTACACTCACACACACACATACACACACTCACACTCAATCACAGACTTGCAAACACAAGTTATACAATGGAAATCATGTTGTTCCATACCGTTGTGCGCCACAAAGAGCACAAATAATAGTGAAGGAGAGGAGTATACGAATGAAAATCCGAACTGCGGTAGAGGTAGAATGCGCGTCCGGCGCGTATCTGCCAGCCGCCCCACGCGGCATACATTTGTCTTTATGTGACTGTGTACCATGTCTGAGTGTTTCTTATTGTGGTACTGGCGGTCGTAGTAGGCGTTGCAGCTGTCGTTGTTATTGTTGTTGTTGTTGTTCTTATTGTTGTTTTATTGTATTGCATATCGATTGTTTTCCTCGTGCTACGTCGTACTCTTTCCTAGCTGCTTACACTTTGTACGAACGCGTCAGATGTGTTGTTGGGACACAGGCTGGCAGATGTCTGCCCGCCCTAGACAAAAGAAAACGGGTGGGTGCTTTTCGTCGTAATTGGCCACAACGGCTACTATGACAGACATGCATGACCACTGCTACGGAAAGCGTGTTGGCTGAGAATCGGCGAAGGAAGGAAAGGAGAGACGATGGCGTCGATATGGTGTACGGGTTCGAGTCCCAAGAAGTCGGTCGGCGTTGTGGTCTTGTTTACTTCACCTGCTTGTCGTTATTTTGTCACCTTTTCGGAAAAAAAGGCAGACAGAGAGAAGGAGACAACGAGAGATGGAAGAGTACAGCAAGGGACAAGAAAATGAGATAACCTTCTTTCTGCGACTACTCTAGCAGTGGTTTGCATACGTACGACTGTCTGACCTGGTATATATATATATATATAGACGACTAACAAAAGATTGGCGAGTCGATGGACAGCGCAAGACAGGAGAACGCGCACTCTGCCCGAGTCTAAACCGTACGCTCGCGTACATAAATAGGACGACGCCCTATATACACATCCACATCCTCACACATGCATACATTCATCATACAGACACACACGCCTGGGGACATCTATCATACCCTTTTCCTCTTCTCCTTAGCCTTCCACTACTGAGTTCGTGCTCCTCAACCACGAAAGAAAAGAAGGAAACCCCATTTGTAGACAGACAGACAGGCAGCCAGCCAGCCAGCCTCGTGTACGTGTCTTGCTACTAGCGCCTCCCTTGTGGTTACTGCTGCTGCTCCTGTGTACGCTTGCTCCGTGTTCTGTGCTCGTTGGTCGGTCAGTTAGTTTCCCGTTGTACACAGGTGTGTTGGCTTGCGAGCTACCGCGTATGTGTATAGTTATGCGGTGCGCTTTTGTTTTCGCTCCGTTTGTCGTGTGTGAATTCTGGATGGATGTAGTTGAGCTAGACGATGATGGTTGACGACAAGGTCGTGATGACAATATGAATCATGATCATCACTGCGTGGCCGTGTAACGTGGTTTTACCAGCTTCGATACGATTACGTGTTGTCGTCATGCGGTCATGTTACTATCATAGTAGTCATCGTCATGAGTAGCGGCTTGATGATTAGCGGAGATAGTGCAAGCAACAGCAACAGCAGTAGTAGTAGTAGTATTCTATCTAGAGTCAGAGCGGCATCGGTGGTAACAGACAGCAGAAACGACCACGGCAGAGCCCTTTATCGAGAGAGCTCACCGGCCGGTCTTCACTGGCAGACACCTCGGAGTTCACATCGTTCCAAGCACGACGACTTCCTCCGACAGCGTCGGCAGCTGGCATCGCACGGCCGCCGAGCCATGCGTGCGTGCGGCCTAAATATGCCCCCCGCTCCCCCGCACCCCACCCGGGTGGTAATGTTCGTACTGATGATAATGATGATGATGATGGCGACGACTATGCCTGCTGCCCCCAGCTGAGCGCGCATTGTGCCGTTTGTTCTTTTCTGGACTTCGGCCGGAACTAGCCGGTGAAGAAAAACACTCAACGATGGACATCGCGACGTGTACAGAACTGCAAGAGAGAGCGAGCGAGAGAGAGAGAGAGAGATAGATGGGGGAGGGGGTAACGACAGGAGAGCTTAGTGGGTCGACCGGTCTTCAGCGTCGGTCTTCAGCGCCGGTCGTCAGACGCGTCTGAATCGCTGATTTAGTACAGGCCACAACCTCGAAGGTTGTTTGCGATGATCACGTCGGTGACGGCGTCAAACACGAACTGGATGTTCGTCGTGTCCGTGGCGCACGTCATATGGCAGTAGATTTCCTTCGTCGTTGACTTGTTCTTTGCCTCGAACTGGGCCTGGATGTAGGCCGCAGCTTCGCCGTACTCTTGAGCACCTGGCCAGGCCGAACGACACAAAGACCGATCAATCGCAATTAGCGGGCGTCATGCATAATGAACATAATAGGGGGATATATATATATATATATGTAAATATATACTTTGACAAAAATGCGACAACAAGAGGTCGTTGATACTTCTATACGCATCTCTAGCCGGAAGCGCGTGTATACATTTACTTACCTGTATACTCGGGGAAGCAGATTGTTAGCGGACTCTTCTTAATTTTCTCTTCGAAAAGATCCTTTTTGTTGAGGAAAAGGATAATCGAGGTGTCCGTAAACCATTTGTTGTTGCAGATCGAATCGAACAGTTTTAACGACTCTTGCATACGGTTCTGAAAAGAACATACAATAAGGGTCAGTCGTGGTTGCAGCTGTACAGAGTGGAGCGAGTGGAACTCATAAGAGCGAGTTCTACTCAGGGTGATAACCTTCCGTATTGCAATAATTTGGATGATTGGGATATTCCGAAGGGCATCGAAATTGTACGTAACTGTGACAGACATCGTAAGGCTATATATATATATATATATATAGCTGTGATGGGCGTCGTGGTGGTTGGTATATCATTGAGTTCTTTGATTGAGAATTGAGAAGACGTGTGTGCGTCGGGCCGGACCGGTTCGGTTCGATACTTACGGTAGTCTCGTCTTCGTGAAGCACCTGATCATACTCGCTCATCGCCACACAAAAGATGATCGCCGTTACATCTTCAAAGCAATGGATCCATTTCTTCCGCTCGGACCGTTGCCCTCCGACGTCAAATAGCTTGAAGTTGAGATTCTTGAAGGAGAAGTGGACCTCGACGATACCAGTGGTTTTCACTCTGGTCCGTAGGATATCTTGTTCCGTTGGCATATAGTCCTTTTTCCCTAGCCTATCTAGATCGTCAAGGAAACTGCCGTGCGAAAACACAAGACACAACAAGCCGCAAACAATGTGTACACAAATATGGTGAGATAATGATGCACTGAGCCAAGCTGAGCTTGAGGCAGCATTAAATTGCGAATTCTGGTTTGCACGAATGGTCAGTG
Organism: Dermanyssus gallinae; assembly: GCA_003439945.1. Lineage (NCBI taxonomy): Eukaryota > Metazoa > Arthropoda > Arachnida > Mesostigmata > Dermanyssidae > Dermanyssus > Dermanyssus gallinae. The sequence continues at coordinate 52,910 of QVRM01001855.1, read as the reverse complement.
GCAACTTTGGTGGATGTATTCATAATACCGCTTCTTCTACGAACAGGCCGTACACACTTACTATTTTGCGCTATCGTTGAGCTGATACTCGTTACTTCTGGCGAAACACTCCTGAACGCCTGCGTCGAGCCACAGTCGTCTCATGCCGGCCAACAGGTCTTCACTAAATGGTTCCGTATCCTCCATCCGCGACACAACGTCGAACACCTGCAGAACAAAAGCAGAAACGTTGCGCCCAAAGTCAAGCCAGGGTTTCTATGACTTCTAAGGCTTCTATGGACGTAATATAAACTCAACACCTCAACTATTGTCGCATGACTGCGTCTGGGCCATCTGCATCCGGGCTGTTTGTCAGAGCAGAACTATAACACACAGTGTTGCTTCGCCTGTCTCATTTTCATTCATTCGTTGATTCTTTGATTCGGCAGACAGCAGTCCAACTCAGCACATGGACCATACGTCGCTTAACAGGAACTGACACAAGCCGACGTCTGGGCATCTACTGACGCTCACGCCGCCTAGGTCCATTAACAGGCACTGCTGACTCAAATGTACCGTGGTTGGCGGTCTTGTTGAGAGCAACAAAATCGTTGCTGTCGACATACAACGAAAAGACATTGCTGCGTACGGGACACGCCTTAGGCGGCGGCGTCGTCGTCGTCGTCCATGGAGGCAGTGTTAGCAAACCATTTGTACCGCGCATCGGTATGCCTGTATACCCACCAACCCTGAATGCCACTTCGATTAGTACTGGTTCCAAGACCACGACTAGTAGAAACTATTAGAACACCATCAGCTCTTATCAAACTCGAACAAGGAGGCTCGTGGTGGCCGGCGCCGCCGCCGCCGTCGCTAAACGTTCAGATAGTGCGCCGGCGACATCACCAACGACACAACCCGCGCTCCTGAAGGAGTTCATTCTGTTGGCTCCTCGCTGGGGAGTAGGGGCCATGGGGACTTTATCATGGTCTGATGTAAACGAGGCAACGAGACGTGAAGCGGCGAAGATCTACGACATTCGGAAACCAACGACGACGACGACGACAACAAGCCGCGACTCACGTCCTACCATTTTAGCGTCGGCATCCCGTTCGTAGGAGGAGAAGTTTATGCTGAGTGACGGCATGGCCCGGAGGATGGCGACCATCGACTGGATCGTGTTCGAGTACACGACCGGCTTGTACTGCTTGAAGTCTTCAGAAGTAAATCCGCTGTCGTGAATGATTCTGTAACGTTGCCAGACAAACACGACGAACAGCGATTAGTAGGCGTGCACCACGCGCGCATTATAGATATACAAGCGTAGCTAACCGCGGGCCTAGTTAGCTCTACGTGCTACTTATCTATCTATCTGTCTATCTATCTAACAATCCGTCGCAGACCTAACGACAGTTCAACAAAACGCTGATCGTCACTATGGCGGCAATAGTGCATACATGAAATAGAATAGAGGCCGTCATAGGCAGTCGGGTACAACGAACAGAGCCGGACAGCAAAGAATTCAGGAAAGCAGCAAAAACAACATCGAGAAAGGCACATCATGTCGTACTTACTTCATCTGTTTGACGATGGTACTTTTGCCCGATTCTCCGGCACCTGTAACGTACGAGAGAAAAAGAGTTGTTGCATTACCGTTAGAACATTCGGTCGAACGTTGGTATCTTCTGATGACACTAAAGGCTGCAGTCAGTCGCAACAACGGAGGTCGAATCGTACTTTCCCTACTACTAAAGGATCGGATACGACACTACTGATGGACACAGCATGCATTACAATCGGCAAAGGCGTTGTAGACAATAGTCGAAATGCGTTTCGGTCCGGTCACTTCACCCGGTGCTCTTAGTTGTCGCCGGAGGATCAAGTCGCTCGCTAAGTAGTAATGCAAGCAAATAGATTCAGTCGGCAAGAAGCACTGGGTGAGCAGACGGCCTAGTCCGGGCGAGCGACGAGAGCCAAAGGACGCACAGCGTGTATGTATGTATATATATTTATGTATATATATATATATACATAGCATGTGCGTATGTGTGCATACAAATGTACTGTCACATTTACACAACTTTTTTATTTTATGGCGACGAAGACAGAAAGCTCTCTAGCATCATGCCACCTCACAAGCTCACATATCGCGCACTGTCATTCGGGTACTAGCATGAAACGTAACTACAGCAAGTAAAGTTTTCGGGCTGAACCTCAGCCAAGATTTAACGTTCACAGGACTGCTTTTTGCATTGCTTCGTAGACGGACTATGAAATACAAATCGGTGCAACGGTGGGGCGCGAACCCGCGCACCTATGTGTCTCCTCCCGTTGCAAGGCGCAGACGAATGCACCCACCGGGCACGCCAGCGGGCTCGACTCGTAACCCTAGCAACGCTAGCTAATGTAAGCGGCAAGTGGGCGACGTCAGCCAATTTTATTGACGACACCATTGACGGTCCGCAGCTGCATCCGCAGATAAAGATATAAATCCTAAGGAAAAAAAGAAAAGTCTGCCGGTCATAACACTGTAATGTGTATCATCACCATCATTATCACCATCATCATCATCATCATCGCCAACAACAACAACAATAAGAACAACATCATCGTTGTCATCGATGTCACCGTCGATAAAGCACAATGCCGATTTCAGTAGTGTAAGAAGTAGCAGGTGGGGAGAGGAGATGCGCGAGATGATTGACACCTGCCAAATCACCGTACACACGACTTGAGCGATAAATGAGAGAAATGAGGACTATATATAAAAACATCATCACAGAGAGAGGGGGGAGAGAGACAGAGAGAGGGGGGAGAGAGACAGAGAGAGGGGGGCAGCAATAAAAGGCACAAATTGTAGAAGTTGCCTAGTAGCACATCCCGGTTTACGCTGGCCATCATAGACGCACCGCTAAATATACTACATCGAATGGCACGGACGTATGCATGGGTTTGGAATTAAAAACAAATTTTAAAGAAATTGTTTTCAATTCTAGACTATCCTCCGTTCTCGACGCGCTTGGAGCCTAACCTGAGGTGTATCTTCAATACGTATGCATGGGTCGTCTGGCTATGGCTAAACGTCGTTGTATGGGCGCTAGTAAATGATGTGATGTGGTTACGCGCGTTACGTGGTGAGCCGTTAGGCCAAGTCGGCAAGTAATAGACGCCGTACATACGTAGATTTGGCTTGCGCTCAGCAAGCCAAATCTACGTATTACGTACGCAAGCGTTACAGCGGCGTCTACGAAGAGAAACGATGAACGAAAGCGAACGACGAACACATTTGCACGTGTAGACACAGTCGCACAGAATAGGGACTGCCACACATTAGATGGTGATGATGATGGTAATGAAGAGGATGGTGGTAATGGAGAGGATGACTCGACGACGCGGTGTCGACACTAACTCGATCGCCATACTCAGCCACGGAGGTGTGACGCAATCCCATTGTCATTGTAATTGCGCATAACGACGGCCACATGGCCGCATTCGCATTCGAATGCAATCCGCATGCGCTCTGTATATGTGCCCTTGCTTGTAAAAAGGTATTGAGCGTAATTTTGTAGGCTAATAAGAAAAAGAAAAAAACGATACAACTTATTATTTAGTTCCATGGTTACAGGGGCATGTGAGTAACTAACCACACCAGGACCTGTGAGAAGTGCTACCACCAGTCGAGCTTATCCTCGAGGCAGCCCCTCATTATTATTATTATTATTGAGCGTAATTATCGTATTGAGCGTATTATGATGAGCTAGCGTAAAACACGCGGCAGATGCGCGCGCCTGACAGTTCTGACCAGGCATGCTCTAAAGCCGAGGCTAACGGGCTGTCTATATTATTTTCGCAAATAGGTCCGCCCTCATCTTCGACTTCAACGAGGGAAGAGTAACCAACCCTTCTTCGACTCTGGATATCAATAACAGAAATAACGCGCGCTATAGCAATCGTGGCAGACACCGTCGCCCAACAGATCGTGTAAACATCTGTGATTTGAATCTGACAGACAGATAGCCAGCCAGCCAGCCCGACAGTGCACCATCACCACAGCTTTTTCTTTTTCCTAGCATACAATTTCGGGTGTTTTGTTTTTCTCCGAAAGGTAGAAGGCTACCTGTATGGCTAGTTTCTTCGACTCGCCGTCGAGCTGCTTCGCGTAAAGAACGCCAACGTCATTCACGCACGGTACATGACGAAGCAGGGGCGCAAGCAACAGTGCTTCTGTTCAGAACTTTCGAGAAAGTGACCCGAAAACGAGAGAGAGAGAGAGAGAGAGCTTAATGACCGCTGGTCTTTTTAATTACGTTTATGTAGAGACTATAATATAGAGGATGATCGGGTCGAGTGGACGTCTTTGTCGTCCACTAAGGCCCGCCCTCGTCCGTACATGATCTATGGCTAAGTAAGAGCTTACGGAAGACGCCAGAATTACGCTGTTCTTATGCTTGTCAATAACAGAGAACCTAACTGGACTCATCTTCTGCTGTGTCCTTGATGCTTAACAACTTTATGATGTGTATATGCCACCATTTCGTTCGCGAAACGGGCGATCGATCGAAACGAGCGTGTCCTACAGAGCGAGAGAGAGAGAGACACGCGATTAGCCTTTGCGATGGCAGTCGCGATTGCTGGTGGGCTAACTTGACTACAGTAACTAATTTCCATAGTCCACAGTTGAATTGAATGATTGCTGTGTGGCTGTGCGAGTGACTGAGCGGTGAAGGACGTTGGCGCTGGAACTGGATGCCCAAATAGCTTGCCTGCTGGATCTTATGATGGTGGCGTCGTCGTTAGACAACGACGACTTGTCTATAGACTATAGCATCTGTAGCCGCGCGGGGTGCCTCGCGATTCGCTGCTTCATGCGGCACCGCTGGCGAGTATCAATATGAAAACAATCATATTAGTAGTAGTAGTAGTAGTAGTATAGTCTCGTAGTCGTAGTAGTAGTAGAAGTCAGTACGCTGGAAGACAAGCGGTGGCAGCCGGGCATGACGTGCAGGCGTTCAGTGCCGACGACGCTAGATGACGTCGTAGGCTGGTGTGTGTGTGTGGCCCAGTAACTGCAGGCTTCTAGACGAAACAAGGACGTGTTGCTGTTGTTGTACGTTTGTTGTTGTTGCTGGTGTTGTTGTTGTGCGTTTGTTGTTGTTGTTGCTATTATTGGACGTTTGTTGTTCTTGTCGTTGTTTCGTCGGATCGTTGAGGCAGGGAAGCTTGCCCGTCCGTGGCAGCTTAGCGGCCCTTCGTTGCCGTCGCTGTGCGTGCCAGACCGGCCCGGCCCGGCCCGAACGAGTTCCGGGTTGGTCCCCGGCTACGCACAGCGCCGGGTACGGCCGTATAAGCACCGTCGGGCGGGACACGAGGGCCACCAGATCGACACGATGCGCGCTTACGATTTATGCCGTGGACCGCGTCCGCCCGTCACACCGCGAACACCTGCGGCTATGCGGAGCGTATAACAACGCTCTCTCACTACTAGCTCTCGACGAACAGACTCGTTCTATACACACGCACACACACACATAAAAAGAAGCAATACAGACCAGATACAACATGCGCACAGATATATATACAAATATATATACATATATATATATATATATATATATATATATATATATATACATATATTGTTTTGGAAAGTGGTTGGCTAACTCATCATAAAATCTACGTGAAGTCTTTTGCCTGTGTCTGCTGATGCTGGGGTGGCGCACAAGACGCATCACGTCGCGCCCGCGAGTGGATGGATCATCACTCAACTGAGGATGATCTGAATGGTTACGAAGCGGGATCGGCTACTCTTTGGCAAGCGATCATACGATGTTACGATGCCATCCATGATGCAATCGCCACGAGCCGCACCGTTCGCGTCTATGATGGCCCACAGAACTATCTATGGCGACGAATAAATCGACTTGTCTTCGTAAACCCCGCTCTTGCCCAGCTAGGCCGCCCCTTCGTCGGCGGGGTGCCCACCGGCGGGGAGTGGTCTGATCCTCCGTACCGTCAGACAGTCATGCTCGGTACCGGGAAAAGCGGAAGGCGCTTCGGGCTTAGGGAGCGCGATTCTCGAAGCGGCGAGAAGATCGGAACGTCTCTGGGCACGCCGGCAGCACGCAGCTAACAGTAGATATCGGCTTTTTAGCCGGTTGCAACCAGCGATGTTTGCACTTGCACATGTTTACGCGTATGTCTACATCGTTTTCTGTAGCGACGATTCCGATACTGTAGAGCGACTTGTCGCTCACGTCGACGGAATGTCGATTTTGTTTCGTTTTCCACTAAGTGCGTATTTCGGGTGTTCGGCAGTTCGTCGGACGAATCTGAATTTTACTTTTCTTCGCTGGCACACAGCCCAACAGCCTGACTTCTGTTAGCCCGACCGGCTCTACCCGAGCTCTACAGGTGGAGACTTACAGAGACTTACCGAAATGACGACGACGACGACGACGACAACAACAACAATAATTTCGGTACTCGCGTCATGACTGGCGGGAAAGCATTGTCAAAGTACTTTTTAATGGTGTGTTTGCACTATCCTCCGTGAAGCAAAACCCACTCACTATAAAGCGTTGTTGTTCGTCGAATTTTAGCGCCGCACCGTACCCGGCAACACCAGCGTCAAACGCGCCATACTCTGTTGCTTACTAGTTTACAAATAGATTCTCTGCCAATCTCGCTCGCTACCTTGATAAAAGGTAGTAGCTGTGACAATCATAATGACAATAAGACTAATAATATTAGCAATGATGTGACACAGCACAGACCGTTATTGTTGTTCTTGTCGTTGTTGTGTCGGCTACTGTTATCGCTGTCACTGCTGATCTGATGATAAATTTGTCGCCTCAGCATAGCGCCGGCAAGATAGAGCCACCCTAGTACTTCCATTATATATATATATATATATATATATATATATATATATATATATATATATAATATATATCTATAAGGAGTCAGTACTAGCTGGTAATAATTTAGTAACAAGATAAATACGAATTGTGATTATTATTACTATTTTTAAACTGTAAAACAAGATATTAATGTTAATCGCTACGATTAATGCCACCTGCTTGCCTCTTATGGTATAGACGACAGTAGCAGTAGACAATATTGACGCTAAGACAAAGACGATAGCCGACGATAATAACAGCAACAATAGAAACAACAACAATAGGAACAATAGCAGCAACAATAGGGACAACAACAACAACAACAACAACACCAACACACAAAGGAGGGACAATAACGCAACAACAGGGGGCGAAGTGCCACTAACAGGTCCATTTGACATTGGTAGAATTTGATACCCGGAGATTCGCTTACACCCCATCAATGGCAACCTATAATTGTATATTGATCAATTTAGTGACATGTTCTATGTCCAAACGAATGGAGTTTATTTTGTATATAAATGGCTCTAATTTGGGCGTCGCCGCTCGGGTGACGGCAAAGTGTCGTGGAACAACAACAACATATCGTTGGCGTATGACGACAGCATCGACAAACCGATCCAGTCGAAGGGTTCTCTGCAGTATTTTCCTTTCTCATTTTTTTTCTGTTCAATTCGTTTGCATTCACTACTACTACACTACTACTACTACACATACACCGCATGCATTATGTAAGTGCGCGTGTGCAGTGTATTCGATTATTTGTTCTTACTTCAAACCTAAGCCCCCCCGCCCCCCCCCCTTCCCTTCTCCTCTGATGCCCTCGAACGATACCCTCGGTGGATGCTCTCGGAGGGTGTTGACGCGAGTCGGAGAAGATACCATTACCGCCATCAGCAGCCGTTACGTAATCGTAATTTATCGCTAGGTTAGCCTGATCTCTGACAGCATTCTGTTGACACAGAACAGCTTTCATGCCGCGGATTTGTTCTGTCAATGTTTTCCTCTCTCTCTCTCCCTCTCAGGTGCGCGCGCTCGCTTTCAATCTCTCTCTCTCTCTGTCTCTGTGTCGAGTTAACTATGGGGGATGCAAGCAAATGCCCGCATCCAGTCAGACCCATCTCAGACAGGACCTAAACCAGTTGTGGCGGTTGACTGTCATGCGGACTGTCATGCGCGAGAAGCCCACTGGCTCATCTCATAATCTAACCCCTCGCGCTTCCGTCGTCCGGAACGTGGTGGCGATGGCGGGACGTGGGACGGCTTCGAACCAACCGGCGCTCGGCCGACCAGTATTCCCAAATTGAAGCAAATCTCCGCGGACCATAACAGTTTAAGGGTCGAGAGTTCGGTCGTCGTTCGATTCAACGAATCGCCAAGCAACAACTAACGTTTTTTGTATGGTTCTGTTTAATCTGTTGTGACTGTTGACGGCTGAGTGTGTTAAGAAAAAGAAAAACAGGCAAACAAATGCAAACAGAAAAGAGAAGGAGGAAAAGGCGAAAAAGAAAGAAGAAAAATGACAACGGCAACACAAACGCGATAAAGGGCACTTCAGTCCTACGTTCGGCGAGAGGTTTGGAGCCCTATTTGACGGGGTCTGAAACGATGACAGTCTCGACGGGCTAAAACGATGTCCTACGCGTGTATCGTATATATAGGTTTGGAGGCCAACCTTTAGAGAAGATCGCCGTGTATTTTACATCGCAAAAACACAGACACATATGTATATATATATATATATATATATATATAAGCATAAATAATTCCAGCCAAACAGCAAACAAGAGAAAGTAAAAAGCAAGAACGACAGAGATATCGAGATAATTGCATTGCGAGTGATAGATATGGAAACATTTGTCACACTCACGACGCCGTTGCATAATTAAGTATTTCTCACCCAACACGGACACAAAACAAAGCTCACAGTCGAGGCTGAATAACACCTGGCAACTTGCCATTCTTTGGAGATCGCTTAATTCGTTATGGGTGTAGTTATTTGGCACCTTAGATGCATATATATATATATATATATATATATATATATATATATATATATATATATGGCAGCGTGGTCTAGGGGGCTAGTGCGCTAGTCATGGTTGTCATCTACATGGCGTCACCGGTTCAATTTCCGATGTTGATCCCCGATTTTCTTTGAGCGATGTTCATTGAGACTAGATGCTAAACCAAACGAAAAGAGCTAGCGACTATGCTGCTAGAAGAACGGTTGGGGAAATCCTATTACCTAAACAGGTTCGTGTATGCTGCCGCTCTAAGCGCCCCTGATATAAAGGGGTCCCAAGTGTATTTAGGAATACATATCAAACGAATATATATATATATATATATATATACTACAATCATCGTTGACTCAATTAGTGCAGTACTTGTCAGATCTAGTGGCTGTTTACGTGTTTCCCTTCTCAGACTGGGATTGGCCTAGCCAATGGATAACCACTTGGTTAATGGGGGTTTGCCTTAAGAGGCACTGCAAAAACAATTCCGTCGACATTAAATGTTGGCTGAGAATTAGTCCGAAAAAGTTTAACTTAATGGATGACGGATTAGTGGATGACCAGATCATAACCAAATGATAATATTACTTCTTGTAGCCATAATAAATCAATGTCGTTTATTTTGACTTAAATTGAGTAAAATATATACCTCATGTATAAGGTGGTCTTCATCTGCCTTCACCCTTCCAACACGAGCGTCGGCGTTCGAATCGACACCAAGTAGTAATAACTATCCACTCTCAACCTAGGGTGCATGCGTGAGAACTGCCGCATGCAGGACCAGACCAAAAGTACAGCGCATCGAACACGCCAAAATTCTTCTGACCTATATTTCTTGTCTAGCCCTTTAACTTTGGCTTCCCATTCCGAAACGACACATCCATAGGGTACTGCGTAATCACACACACACACAGTAAACAAAGACACGTGTTTCCCGGCGTGTCATTAGTAGATACCGCAGATGGGCTCTTTACACACGAACCGCTTAGAGGCCAACGGTTCCCAAATCAGAAAAAACGAATATTTTTTAAATCAAATTTTGCTGTCGGAATTAAATCAATAAAAACCTCGAGATTGTCATGCAAAGGAGATGTGTCATCTTATGTATGTAATTCGATTACGCGTCCTGTCGGATCCGGAACAGATCCGCAGCCTAGCAAAAGAGTGCATCATCGGAGTTTAGCAAGTACGTATTCTTACCACATCGTTGTCACGTTGTTCACCGGGTCGCTAGACCACTCCTATTCTTTAGTTAAGTGACCAATGTGAAAAAGGGCAAGAACGGGCATGAACGAGTCAGTTATATATATATATATATATATATATATATATATATATATGCCATCGGTGGCTTGGAGGTGGCTCTAAAAATAAAAAAACCATCCAGTGGCTGCGTTCTTTATTGGCTCGCGCACTTCTCGGCTGTGATTAGACATCCACCCCACCCTACGTCTCTATGATATTTGTCTCCCTATGCTTCTTCCTGTCTTGCCCTCTAGACCGAGAACGTGAAGTTTCTCACAGCCGCGCTGTCCCGCAGCATGAACGTTTCTTGGATGGGACGCTGGTTTTTGGATCAAAGCAAACGTCTGTATGCATATGGGAATTTTTCTCTTTACCTATCTATCGCTATATATATATATATATATATATGGTTTCGGCTGGTTTTCGATTAAAGCAAACGTCTTTATGCATATGTGAATATTTTCCTTTACCTATCTATCTTTATATATATATATATATATGATTTCGAGATATATATATATATATATATGTATATGGGTTCGGCTGGTCTTCGACTAAAGCAAACGTCTTCATGCATGCGTGAATCGTTCTATTTACCTATATATATATATATATATATATATATATATATATATATATATATATACATATAATGTAAATGGGAGCAGGCGATGCACGATGGCGTCGCCGATATTTACCCAGCAGTAGGAGCTTTATGTCCTTGGCTGCCTGGATACCGTCCTCCTTGAGGTTCTTCTCGATCTGCTTCGAACGGGCGAGAGCCGCCCGCTCTTCGGCTGACATCGCGCAGCCCATGTTTCGTTGAGTCGACGACGGACGGTGTGTTCGTCTTCTGTAGAGATTGTATCCTTGTGGACACTAGCTTACGGTGGTGGTGGTGGAGGCGGCACGGAGAGTTTCCTCTCTTCCTCTATGTGTGTGGTCTTTTTTTTTACTTACTTACTTACTTACACGTCGCTAGATTGCTACACTTGATGGCGGCGTGCACTCTGCGTATTTACCGAGTTGCATCGATTGATTGAGAGACAGCTAGACAGGCAGACAGACAGATAGATAGATTACTAGGTAGCTACTATACATGTATTTGTAGATCTCTCTCTCTCTCTCTCTCGCTCGCTCGCTGTGTGCGTGTGCTTCTGTGTACTGTAGTATGTACTGTGGCAGCAGTAATTGTGTTACGGCAGGTGGCAGCACTGATGTCGAGCCGTATGACGTCAATGGACAATGGCTGATGAAGCCGGTGAAGATGCTGGATGAAGTGTCGATGAGCAAGACCACCACCACCTCATCACCACCTGTATCTCGTCGGTCGGATGTATTCCTTTGTGCACGTCGTGAATCTGTATGGCAGGCACTCGCAAAACTCCACGAGCAGACAGCAGCACGATAGTCTTACGGGCGCGAGAGTCCGATACAACGTCCGACGACAACGACGACGACGAAGAAGATCCGCAGCAAAATGCTGTTGAATGCAATCCGTCCGTCGTGTACGAAATGTCAATTGCTCACCGCGCACTTTGCATGACACTTGGATTGGCCATCTGGACGTTGCACTCTGCTGCTGCTGCTGCTGTTGTTGTTGCAGCTGCTGCTGCTGGTACGTTGGGGCACGGAGTTCGACGCCGTGCTGTCAGGGTTGAGGGATTTGTCGTGGTCGCTGTTGTTGTTAAGGTTGTTGTTAATGGTGCTGATGTTGTTAAGGTTGTTGGGCTTGTCACTGCCACCAACAACAGCGAAAACATCCACCGCCACGACCGCCCCAACAACAACAACACTAACGGTAACAATAGCTCGGTCTGCGGTATTGTTGTTGTTGTTGTTGCTGTTGTTATTGCTGTTGTTGCTGCTGCTGCGACAGTTTGTGACTTTGTGGTTTTGTTAGCCGTCTTTCTCCGAGGCTCCGTCGCCGCCTCTACCAGTTGTGGATCCGCCGTGAAATCCGTCGCTTCCCTCGCGACCGATTGCGGCGACTCAATCCTCACCGCTTTCCCGTAGTGGAAGTAGTAGAAGCTGTAGTAGTAGTAGTAGTAGTAGTAGTAGTAGTAGTAAGAATGCTCGACCGCCGCCGCGCTAATGGGCATCAGCAGGCCCTCGTAAACGTCACAACAACACCCCCACCATCATCACCACCACCACTATGACCACTGTGTTTGCGTGTTGCGAACGGCGGGCAAGCATTCAAGGCGAATGAACGAACGCGCGCCGAAGTCGAATCGAGCGTCGACAACAACAACGTCGACAACAACAACAACAACAGCGACACCACCTCCAGCAGAACTTGTAGCTGCAGCAACAATAGCGGCAACATTCACAACAACAACAACAATAATCTCACAAGAATATCAACACAATCACTGACCAACCGAGGGGCCGCCCTGTCGAGCTTGTTGTTTAGTTCGACGGCTAGACTGTCTTAATGTGACGGCTTCTGCATCTGCTGTTGCTGTTGTTGAGCAGCAGTGAGTATCGATGTGCCGATGCAGCTGGTAGCTAGCTGGTTGGGGTGGTCCGGCTCGAAGCTCGAACTGTGTGTGTGTGCTTCCGAGTCGGCGATTTGGTGTTCGTCGTGCGTCACCCAATGCACGATTGCTTCACAATCGTGCTTCGATCACGTAGGTAGGTAGACAGGCACACAGACACGCTTGTACGCACGTACTCACGCTTCCATACATTCATGTATCCAGACTACACACATACATGCGCATGCATTCACACGCACTGCACATGAATGATTGGAACGAGCTTAAAATGCTCCCACCATTACGACGACGACGACGACAACCGGAATCATTCGACCAACTAAGTGATCGAGCGGCCAGTAGAGTGTGGCAGTAGAGTTGCGGAGCAACGTTTATATATGTATATATGGTCAACTAGCACGGCTGTCGCCTGGCTGTTGGTGTTGCTGTTGTTGCTGTTGTTGATGATGCTGTTGTTGCTGTTGTTGATGATGCTGTTTTTGTTGCTGTTGTTGATGATGCTGTTTTTGTTGATGATGCTGTTGTTGTTGCTGCTGTTGAACGGCACGCCACTGCACCACGTATCCCCGAACTGTATGCATCCAACCAACCACTGTATGTATCTAGAGTGTTTCCCGACGGCTGCACTTCCACTTCCACTTCCACTTGCACGACGACGATACCGACGACGACGATGATCACGATTATTTGCACCCTCCACTGGCGAACACTACCTCCACTCCTAACGACACCGACACCACGATCATTAACCAACCAGCCAACCACCTCTTCCTCCTTTCTCTCTCGCGATCTCGCTATCCTCCTCCTCGTCGTTGTCGTTGTCGCCGTCGTCGACAACCTCCGTATCCACGACAACGACAACGGTCACGACTATGGCAACGACAACAACGTTGACCACGATAACGTTGACCACGACAACGATGACGACAATGATTAACGACAACAACAACAACACAAACACCCGGCCACCCACAACCGAGCGACCGACCGACCGACCGAAACCAAACAGCTCTTCTTCTTCTAGACTAGGCCTAACCCAATGGGTAGGCGCCGCGCCTCAGCCTCCGCCCGTTGCTAGAGATGACTACAGGCTGCAGGCTATAGGCTACAGGCAGGCTGCTGTCTAGATGGCTGCAGCAGACTAGCTGGCTAGCTGGCCGGTGTTCTCAGCTTGTTGGGACGGTGGTGGTGGAGGAAGCGATAGGCACAGGCAGCCAAACAGACGTTCAGAGAGACGACAGGCACACGGATGCACCATCTACCATCTACCAATCAAACCACTATCGTCGTCGTCGTCAACAACAACAACAACGATAACGATAACGTCAACGACCGTAGAGTTGTAGTCGTAGTAGTCGTAGATGCTGCAATGCTAATAGTATGTCAGAGGAGGATGAGAAGGAATAGGGGCAATGTTGTTGTTGTTCTTGTTCTTATTGTTGCTGCTGCTGCGGTTGTTGCTATTGACGATAATGTCCTTATTGTTGCTGTTGCCACTGCTGCTGCTGTTGCTGCTGAAACAACAGGTATGACAGACTGCGGTGTCTGCAAAGGCTGCTGCTGCTTGAGTTGACCTCAAGTCAACTACTATCATCAAACGCAACGGAGCAGTTTGCCAGGCAGCAAATAGGTCGATATGAATATGAGTAGTATTAGTTGTTGTAGTGCACGGTTGGGAGCGAACGAGTACTAGAGCAGTACTTAGTGTCCTCGTGTTGTAGAATGAACCACCACCACCACCGTGACTGCACTACCGTCTTGACGGAGGGAGCAAGGATCAACAACAACAACAACAATTGTGGGGAGGAGGGGTGAATTATGACGATGATGTTGATGCTGCTGCTGCTGACGATAATGATGAAGATGCTGATGATGCTGATGATAGTGGTGGTGGAGATGCGGCTGGTGATGATGGCTGAGGAGGTAATTGGAACAAACTGCTTTGGTTTCCGGGGCTGCGTGCGGCGACGCCCGTGGTTAGCGGGCAGTTTCTGGACAAGCCGTTCTGCGGTGCCGGCTACTCCGGCCGTTATGGCCGTTATTGTTGTTTTTTGCTGTTGCTGTTCTGATGGTCACAAAAGTGGTGATTGCTTGGTTAGCTGTTGTTCGCTGTCATCACCGTCGCTGTGCGCTGGTGCGTTAGAACTGCACTCGTCAGGAGAACAAGCAGGTACAGGCGTTCTTTAGCTGGTCGTATCGATTTCATAAGCTCCTCCAAGGGGGTGTGGGGTGGGTCGTCGCACTGTTTTTCGGCTACCTGATTTCAGCGGCGGCAGCATTGGCGGGTGGTCTTGTGTCGCAAGCTTTTGTTGGCGCAGTTAAATGACGACGACGACAATGCCTGCATGTATGCACTCACAGTCTGACGTATGCTGTTAACATACAGAGTGCCCAGTTTACCTCGTCGTTGTTATTGTTGTTGTTGTTGCTGTTGCTGTCGTTGCAATGATTGTTGCTGATGCAAATTTTGGTTGCAGTTGTTGTTGCTGCTGCTGCAATTTTGTTGTCGATCGGGCGCGCCGTGGTCGGGCTTGCAGAGCGCTCGTAATAGTAAATTAGTAGTAGCCAGTACGGTGCTAGATTCGGTTGCTTCCGCAAAGAGAAAGTGGATGCTGTCTCTGATGCCGGTTACTGTCGTGTTGAAGCTGTTATTGTTGTTGTTGTTGTCAAAGCCGGTCGGTGGTTGATCGCTATTTCTCTGCAGAGTTGGTCACAGTCGCCCCAGCGGCATCTGCATGCAGCATCAAAACAGCAACACTTCGCGCGGAAAGCAACAGCACCTCCAGAAATCAAAGCAGCCGCCCAAACATCTGATCGAACAACGACCAGCACCACCACCACCACCACCAGTAAGCCAGTAGTCAGTGAGTGAGTTTGCTGCTTTCTGCTCTCGGCAATCCACCTCAATCATCAATCAATCACTCAATCAATCAATATCCTTTCGCTCGTTAGCTCAATCACGCACTCACTCATGCGAATAGGCCGTCCCTTCGTCGGGCGATGACCAGTGAGTGAGTGGCGCAGCTTAATATTCACCACCAACTGTTCCTATAATTAATCCGCATTTGTTTGACGATCAATCCACAGTTTATCATCAGCCTCAAGGCTGCTGCTGCTGTTGCTTGCCTGGTGGCTGTTGTTATTGTTGTTGTAATTATTGCCGTGTTGTTGCTGTGGTTGTGGTTGTTGCTATGTTGCTGCTGCAGTTGTTGTTGTTGTTGCTGCTGCTCTTTTATGTTGCCTGCATACGATATTGCGGTTGCACACTTGTGCACCGAGCACACTATTGCTCTTGCTGTTGTTGTTGCTGCAGCATGCAAAATAGAGTTTTTTCTACTACAACTACTACAGATATTTTCTGCTGCTGCTATTAGCAATGACGACCATGATGATGATAATGCTGATGATGACGCTGTTGTTGTTGTTGTTGTTGCTGCCACTGCAGCCTCCGCTGCTGCTGCTGTTGATTCGTGACGCGCTTTCACTCTTGCTGCTGCTGTTGCTGCGGCGGCAGCTTTTGGAAGCGCGCCGCCCTCACAGGCGTTCGTCCACTCACCAACTCGCCGCTGCCCCTGCTGATCGCGGCGGCGGTGGCGGCGGCGGCAGCGGTGGCACCCGGCAAAGGCGGCAGCGGTGGAGATGTTCGTTGACGTCGAGATGGTTGGTGTCACCGTTGTATCGATGCTCGACCAGCTAACAAACACATCAGCTTGCTCGATGATGATAGACAACGACGACGACGACAACGATAACGATGCAACTCGACGGCGGCGCAACTATTGTTCTTTCCTTTGTGCTTCCACCGTCTGTTGCGCGATGACTGTTCGTCAGCCAACGGTCGGTTTCCGCCTCCGCTTTTTTCCAATCGAGAGGAGGCTTCTTTGCAAGCAGACTGTCTCCCTGCCTGTTAGCCTGGGATAGCCAATAGATGCTATTCTTGTTCTTCTTCTACTTTTCGTCTCTTCTTCTCCCCACCCTGGTTATTTCTGATTTGTTCTCTAGTTGTTGTTGTTGTTTCTTCTTCTGTCTACGGTTTGTTCTTGTACTTCGTTAGCATTCGTTTGTCGCTATTCTGTTGCTTCTGCTCTAGATATTGCTGCTAATACTGCTGTTGCTGCTGCTGCTGTTGATGTTGGTTCCTCCCTGCAGCATGCGTGGATACGTGCTGGTATCTTCTTTCTGTTCTTCTTGCTCCTCGACGTCGTCGTCGGCGTTGTTTTCTTTCACACTCTTCTCTCGTTACTTCATTGCTCGTGCTCACTCATCCTTCACCACCACCACTAGCTGCTGCTCACACTCACTGCGTTGGACTTCATTCATGTCGCTAGGTCTCTCGCTTGCTCGCTCACGTTGCTTCGGCTGCTGCTGCTGCTGCTGTTGACCATTCCATACCATACCATCGACCAATCGATTGATGATCGATCGAGACAAATCTCGCGCTGCTACGCCCTACACCACCTCATCAGTCAGTCAGTCAGTCAGGCAAGCAACCAGCAACCAACCAGCCGCCTCTGCGTGCCGCCTAGGTGTCTGCCTATGTGTCTGCCTAATGCTGCTGCTATTGCTGCTGCTGTTGCTGCTAATGCTGCTGCTGCTGATGCTGCTGCTGCTGCTGCTGCTACAAACAATCCAACATGGCGGCGACTGCTGAGTGGTGAGCCTCTTGCTGCTGCTGCTGCTGTTGCTGCTGCTAATGATCACCGTCGTGATGCTGCTGAGGAGGTGGCTGTTGATGATGGTGGTGATGAGGAGGCTGGTGGTGGTGGTGGTGATGATGATATTGCTGCTGCTGCTGTTGCTGTTGCTGCTGCTGATGATGATCTTGATGATGATGATCTTGCTGCCGGTGCTGCTGGGGGCGCGGGGCGGAGGGTTAGAACCATCGCTAATGGTGATGATGATGGTGGTGGCGGCGGTGGCGGAGGCGAGGGAGAGGAGATGACGTTAGGTTCCACCGTTCGTACGGTCGTTTGCCTGTCTGTATGTGTGTCTGTCTGTCTGTTTGTCTGGTGGTTGGTTGGCTGGCGCGTTGCTCCGTCCGTCTGTCTGTACACCTATCCATTCATTCATCCATTCGTTTATCCGTGTGCCTCTCTCCGTGCCTCATCCGTCGGAGTGTCCCCCCCCCCTCCGTTCTATCCCAAGCATGTCCCACCAGCCAGCCGGCCAGCCGCCTGTCTGTCCGTCCTTCCGCGCAACGTCCAGCCGCCCGCCACCCGCCGCCCGCTCGGCCGTTCTTTCGTTCGGTCTCTCGTTGGTTGGGTCGGCCGTTTGTCACCCGTCGGTCTGCCGTGTCTTGTCTGTCCGTCGGTCTCTCTGCCTGCCTGCCTGTCTGTCTGTCTGCCTGCCTCTCCTGTTGGTCTCTCTATCCGTCCGTTCTTTCGTCGGTGGGTTGGGCGGCCGGTCGGTCGGTCGTCCGTCCGTGCGTCTGTCTATACATGAGGTTATTTGGCCTTCTGTCGGTCCACTGCTCTGACGGTCCCCCTTTCTCTCCCCCTTCCTCCCTCTCTCTCCCCCTACCCCTCAATCTCTCTCTCTCTCTGTTTCTCTTATTTCCTTCTCGCTCTCGTATTTCCTTCTCGCCCTCTTATTCCCTTCTCTCTTTCGCTCTCTACTTGCCCCTCTCCCGTTTGTCTCTCGCCCGCCGTTCCTCCCTCTCTCTTTGCCTATCGGTCGCTCTGTAGATCCACAGTAGTATGTCGTCGCTGCAGCATTAGCAGCAGCAGCAATCGCCGTCGTCGTCGCCAACAGCAGCTTCTGGCAATAATGGTGCTGCAAAACGCGACGGCAGCAGGAGCGCTTTTCTCTCTGCCTGGCCACCCATCCCCCTTCTTCGTCTCCCCTCCCGCCGCCGCCACCTCCCCCCTCGTCCTCCCTCCGTTCCTCTACCCACCCCCCCCCCAGCCACCCACCCCGCCAACATCGGCGTCGACGCCGTAGTAACCAAACCCAACCCAACGTCTATGAACCAACAACAGCAAGACGGGCTGCTTGCTGCCTGTCGGCCTGCCGACCTGCCGAATGGTGATGGTGCTGCTGCTGCTGCTGCCGCTGCGGAGGCTGAGGCGGCTACTGCCGCCGCTGCCGCCCCCGCCAGCGCCTTTGTCGCTCACTATTTCAATGAACGCCCGCCAGGGGGCGTAGTTGAGGCCGTCGCTGCCGCCGCTGCTGCTGCTGCAGCTGCCTTTCCCATTGTTAGGTTTCAACCCGCATGCTCTGCGTGCCTGCTGTATGCCTGCCTACCCGGTTGACTGGCTGTCTGGTTGCCTGTATGTTGGTGGGTCGTTCGGTCTGGCTGTACGTCTGTCTGTGTGTCTGTCGATGGGTTGGTGGGTCGCCAGTCTAATGCCGCAGCGTTCGGCTTGTTCTTTCTCCTATTCCTCCTCCTCCTCCTGGTCGTCGTCGTGGTCGTCATCCTGTCTCTCTTACTCCTCGTCGCGGCCGCTGCTGCTGCTGCTGTTGGGAATGGCTACCACGCTTACTACCTACTACGAAAAGGCGCAACCCACGAACTAACAACCACTGTTACTACTAATACTAGTACCATTACTAGTACTGCAACCACCACCACAACGACGACGACGACGATGATGGGAAGGACGAACACGAGAAATGCCTGAGCCCGAAGCCGAGGTGCGCTCATGCCAGATCCCGTCTCATCCCTCGTCGTATCCCACAGGGAGGAGGCAGGCGGGCGGTCAAGCGGGCGGGCAGGGGTTGGGGGATGAGGAAACGGTATTGTTGCGGGCTGCCTCTATTCCAGTAGGTGGTTGCAGATCTGACTGACCAGCTTGTGTCGCCAGACCAGCGACCGTCTGTCTGACCGTCTGACTGAATGACCGACCGACCGATCGTCCGTATGTCTACTACGTATAGACGTGTGCATGTCCCGAGACCGTCTACTACTGTCGTCTGACCGTCCATGTCTTGGCATGGATGTGTGCACGCAGGCACGCACGGACGACGTAGCGTAGACGCTCTCCTCCCGAGAGCAACTGAGAGAGAGTGAGAGCGAGAGAGAGAGAGAGAGAGAGAGAGAGAGAGGAAGGAAAAGCACTGGACTACCGGCGGCTAGGCTAAAAGACGTGAGTAACGAACGACGCCAGGGGCACCGGTGGCGGTGCCGTTAACGCTTAGTCGTAACGTTTAATGCCAGTCGCCGCGCCACTGCTCAATAGCCGAACGGCAGGAATAGTTTCGGCGGTGGCGACAAAAGGCGGACCCCGCCTAGTTTGACACTAAGGCTCGTTCTCTCTTCTCCCTCTCTCTCTCTCTCTCAATAGCAGTTGCCCTCTCTTTCTCGGTTGGTCAGCCAGCCAGCCAGCTTCGTAATTTAATCCCGGCCGGTCAGCCAGCTTCGTATTTTGATCCCGGCCGGTCAGCCGGCTTCGTATTCTGATCCCGATATTCCTCGTATCGGGATTTCCATCTCAAGGAAGACTCCATCTTCGGTGAGCCCCGGCAAACAGACTACTAGACGGCCGTTAGATGAAGCCACGTACACAGTTGCGGCAGACGCGTGCAAACGCACGGGAGACAGCGCAGACGCACGCGACCGCCCGCCCGCCGTCACCATAGAGTCGGCGCAGTTGCCGTCGAAGCGTCAGCAAAGAGTAGATGCAACAACGGCGGCAACGGCAGAATCGGTAGCAGCAGCAGATGGAGAAACGCTGTGGCAACAATGAACCGACGACATGACGACGTAGACTCAGCATCATTGTCGTCGTCGTCGTCGTCATCATCATCATGTCCTTTCATTGCAGCGTAACAATGATGGTGAAGACATGGTGTGCATACATTGTGCAGCTATCAAAGATATGAACTATGCATGTTGACTGCTGTTGCGCCACCAGCGACTTAATTATCAAAAAAACACTTGGGTGCGGGTATGTAACTCAGGCTAGCCTCGCTTGCCGGTGACACCTAGAACGCAGTCTCCGATTCGGTTCGGGGTGGCTCGCTACCCGTGACCGCAACGAACGGCAGTCAAACACTAAGTGCGCATGTGCTGCTGCACTACTACGGGAGCCACGTGGCGGCGTGCACGCTGGCAAGCAACCCGCGTAGTTCAAATGTATTATTCTTATTCGATACTTATTTCCATCGCATTTCAGTTACGCATGTACATTATACCTATATGTTTCTATTAATGTTTATACAATTTATACGACTAGAAACATCAACAACTACTATTAACTGCGCCGTTTCCAGTTGCTCAGCTTCCGTTGCCGTAGAGAACCAGCAGCAACAGCAGCACTTCCGGAAACGTGTAGAGTTGTTCAGCCTTCTACTGTTAGTATCTATGTATATATATATACAGGGTCATTCATATTGTTGTGCACGCATTTCGAGGTTTGATAGAAACTCGGCAAGAAAATAAGTTTTTCCTATGGAGGGAAGACGTGGAAACGTCTTGTTTGGGAGAGAGAGTGAAGTTTATAAAAGTAGTTTTTCTGCCTTTTTTTCCTACATAGTTGTGCGAAATCTCTGTTTGCGGGAGAACCAGTCAACGCATGAAGGAATCGATTACACCGGCGTGTTCGGAGAGAAAATTCTGCACAACGGAAGACACTTCACTAGCTTGCGTAGCAAAAAGCTAATACCCATTTTAAGGAAAGTCATGAAAAGTCGATATTTTACGTTAACGCCTTTTCATGAAAAATCGTAAAATTTTTCCATTGCAACCAAAAATGTACGTCCGAGAGACCTACTCTCACGCAATAGCAAATTTAATGCCCACCACTTTCGTACCAAAGTGATGGTGCTGCGTTACGTAGTTGTCAAGTCACTAAGCTTTTTCGATAGCCATATCGAAAGCGAAAGCATGCATATTTCCATAGGGCGTATGAGAAAGTTAGGTACATATTGTGAGGTTTGGTAGAACTCAACAAGAGAATAAATTTTCCTAGTGGAAGGAGGGGGCGGAAACGTCTTGTCAAATGTTTACGGTTCTGAACGTGAAAACTTGCACGTAAAACATAACAACTATGACTGTTGAAAAAGCTTAGTGACTTGACAACTACGTAACGCAGCACCATCACCTTGATACGAAAATGATGGGCATTAAATTTGCTATTGCGTGAGAGTGGTCTTTCGGACGTACATTTTTGGTCGCAATGGAAAAATTTTACGATTATTCATGAAAAAGCGTTAACGTAAAATATCGACTTTTCATGACTTTCCTTAATCTGGGTATTAGCTTTTTCGCTACGCAAGCTAGTAGAGTGGTTCTCCCGCAAACAGAGATTTTGCACAACTATGTAGGAAAAAAAAGGCAGAAAAACTACTTTTATAAACTTCACTCTCTCTCCTAAACAAGACGTTTCCACGTCTTCCCTCCATAGGGAAAACTTATTTTCTTGCCGAGTTCTATCAAACCTCGAAATGCGTGCACAACTAATATGAATGACCCTATATATTGGTTAGGTGGACCAGCCCAAGCCTGGACCTGACGCCTTGAGTTATGCCCCGAGCAGGCTGTGCACATGTTCTTACATCACAAATGTATATGTTGCTACACATAAATAAATAATGCCATTATATATA
This sequence comes from Dermanyssus gallinae, assembly GCA_003439945.1. Classification (NCBI taxonomy): domain Eukaryota; kingdom Metazoa; phylum Arthropoda; class Arachnida; order Mesostigmata; family Dermanyssidae; genus Dermanyssus; species Dermanyssus gallinae. The sequence goes on along the minus strand of QVRM01001855.1, from coordinate 30,722 downwards.
TATATATATATATATATATATATATATATATATATATATATATAAAACGGTAAGAATAATAATAGCAGCCAAACAATCCAGAGAGTTTATAGTCGCTAAGGGGGTCAGGCAAGGCTGTCCGCTGTCATCGGTGATTTTTTTTTATGTATAAGAAGAGATAATAAGGAGAAAAAAGGCTGCAAGAGGAAAAAATGCAGTAAGGTTTAAGGGCCTCTGGGGGTTTAATAAATATATAGTAACAAGGAATATATGGAAGGCCATGTATGTACCAGGATTGACATTTACAAATGCCTCTCTGGTCCACAGCGCAGGGTTGAGAAAGAAGTTAGAAACAGTACAAAAATAAGGTGATAATATTTGTATTGGGTTGCCGTTTTAACTGCGCCAGGGAATTTCTTGAGAGGGAAGGGGGAAATGTCAAAATTTATACAAAGGGAATTACAAAGTAAGCTTAGATTTAATAGTAGGGTTGAAAATGTCACAAATAAAAGATGGGTTAAACAGATGCCGCTGGTAAAGACGGCACTTAGGATTAAAACGAAGTGGGATCGCAGAGTAGAGTTCGCAGCTAGGGAGATTGGGTACAATTGTCAGCAATGGGCAAGAGTGAGGGTATCAGAGAAAATGATGAAATTGAAGGTAAACAAGTCATATACAGAGAAATGGAAATTGGCGATGGGCTTCAGAGCAAGTTTGGCAACTATGTATGGAAAGGAAAAGCTGGAAAGGGGCGGGGGAGAATGGGTATACGATAATTCAAGAGCGAGTGGGCTATTGGCAGATGTCAGGGTAGGGATGTTCGGATACAAGGATGCATAGGAGCTAAATATATGGAGGGGCAAAGTACAGAATAGTCGAGCATGCGGGCTGGAGAATGAGTCAATCGAACATATTATTAAATAATGTATAGCTTCAGGGAGGAGCAGAGATATAGAGCTGTCGGAGGCCCTAGCTCTAGGACCAAACTGTTAGAAATGACCTAGGTCGATATTACAACGAAGAGGTTGTCACAATGGAAAGCAAATACTCAGTAGGTATTGAAGTAGACATGAATTATATGGATGCGTAGGTAATATATATGCTGCCGCTCTAAGCGCCCCTGATATAAAAGGGTGACATGTGTATTTAGATTTACATGCCAAGCGATCAATAAATCAATCAATTAATCAATATATACTCACACATAGGTGATAGCATTTTTGCAAAATACTCTCCATAGCTAGAATTGTTGTCAATGTGTTTGTCTGCCTGTTGATTCGGCGTGTTGCGCGTGCCGCGTGTCAAACTGCTTCACGCCCCGTGCTTTTCTTGCCTCCCTAGCGGGCGGCGGCGGCCTCCTGCCTAGCCGCCGCCGCAGTCCCCCTTGGCTTTTCGCTTCTTCTTGTTGACCCCCGCCCGCCCGCGCTCTCTTGGTCTGGGTTGGCTCTATTCCCCCCCCCCCCCCTTCACTGCATGTTTGCTCGGCTGGGGTTCGTGCGCTGCCCCAGCACGATCACCGACATCGATGACAGCCGACGATGACAGCGTGGCAGTGTGACAGCAACACCATCCCGCCAACGCAGCGGCGGGAGTCATTCGAGAATCACTACTGCGCACCCCTAACCTACGTACACACGCGAAGCAACACTTGCCAGCCTAGCACCTCTTTGTCTATCTATCTGACTGACTGACTGCCTGTTTGTCTGTCTGTGCGTTTGTCTGTCTGCTGCGTGCTACTTGAACGCGCCCGTCTAAAGTCCGAAGTTCGAGTCTTTCTTCGGGCTAAGCTTTGCAGTGCCGTTAGTACGCCGCCGCTGCCGGTGCCACCGTCGTTGTCATCACTTTACTGCTGCAACGACCTCGCAAAAGCTCGGCTAACCAAGGAGAGAAGAAGCAATACGTACGCCGTTGCCGAACCCGGCCCGAAGGCCAGTCATTCACCAGAACGCATACGACACGAGACAGATACGAATGACTTGGATTGTGCGACGTACGGTGTAACATCGAAACTAGTAGACTTGTTTCTATTTCAAAAAACGGCATAACGAATAGGGCTAAAAATATTGTCATCCCAAAACATCCGTTTTCAGCGCCAGTGTAGCGCTTGGTTTGACATTGTTGGTTCTTCGACGTCTTGACGTCTGACGATGACGCCATGAACGTGCCTAGGTAAGTGCAGACGTAGCTACCAAACGATGACAGCAACGCCAAAAAGCGACCATTATGTGTGATTTGCATTATATGCATTGAAAAGCGCGTGCGCGTGTAAGCAACCTGCCTGCTAGGCAAACATTGATATCTATTTACGTACATATATTTTTAAATATCGGAAATTTCCGAATGTTTGATGCACATGCGTCGCTCGGAGCCGTATAGCATTGCCTTCAAAAGTCGTAAATGTGAATAATAATAATAATAATAATTTACAGGAGGGATTTAACTTTATATTTGCTGGTCTTAGTTCTAAATCTGAAAACCACAGGAAGAAGAAGTTGCTTAGAATAAGTGTATCAATATATATAAAAAAAAAATATATATATATATATATATATCAGGAGCTGGCGATTTAGGTTGGAAATTGCTGCCAGTTGCTTCTACCTCTATCTCACGCACCTTCTTTGAGGATCTGACCTGTACGACCAAGCTTACGACTTGCGATCGGGCAATAGGTTAATCCTTGCTACACTTAAGTGGTCTGCAAATTCTAGCTTTGTTACCTGGCGACAACACGTGCGTCTTCCAAGAGGATATTGGGGCCCCTGATTTATGTACCTTAACTGGACTTGCTATTATGTCCTCCAATCTTGAGCGCAGAGAGAAGGGCGATCCATTTCTAGATGCAGCGGGCATCATCTAGTTCACTTGGCGACCACTTGGCGCGCCTATGGGAGAATCCTAAATCCCGGTGCGGAGATTGGCGTGACAACATACTGTACCGACGTGACTAAAGTGCCCTTTTACACGACAATCTGCAAATTCGCATTGCAATAGATCCAAGGTCAAGACCAAACCCACCCAGCGCACCCATCGGTGTCAGTCTCACCTCGTCGGTCAAACTGGGATACTACGGCTAGTCATGTACTATTAGCGCCCTAGACATACTTCTATCAGTGAGTCCTTCAGCAAAGCCCTTAGGTCATGCGGCTTTTCGTGCGCGTCTTAGAGCCAGCCACCCGTGCGGCCTTCCATAGGCGTGAAAACGGCGTCCGTCCCACTTATGCGCACAACGTATTGTATAAGTGTTGCTAATAAAGGCTTACATTACCTGATCATGTGCGACGATCCTTTACCTAATTTATAGTTGGGCTTTTAATTGACGTTAACCAGAAACGACGCTATATCTTTACAGCTTGTTTCTAATATATACACATAGTCGTTTTACGGTACGCTTTACGTACATTAAATATTTGATTAGTCTGCGAATAAAAGCTCTGCCGTGAAATCAAAGGGGCGGATGCAGTGTATCGTCATTGCGCTGTGCTCGGCGGAAGTTGTACTACCGTAGCAAATGTTTTGCTCAAAGTATTGCCCATCGCTAGCAATACATGTCCCCCCAATTTTGGGTAAATTATGGTCTTCTCGCCTGAAGATTTTTTACGCTGTGACAACCACATTTTAGACGCTTGTAATGGGCTAACTTGCCTGTGGCACGATATGACCTAAATGCATCTAGGCGTCATGGCGTTCTCGTACTGGATTTATATAGGCGTCCGCCAGCAGATGTATGTAGCAGCAGGGCAGTGACGTCCAACAAATACAACCAGCAAGGCCGAGGCTCGAACTTCCGACTGTTTTGCCAACGATGGTTGCCATGCCAACGTTCTGTTTCGAACGATGCGTTGGCCGTCTAAGCCACCGCCGCTACAACAAGAAATGTGTATCTACTTGTGGCAAACCAGTAATTAAGCCGACATATCTGTAGGAAGAGATGCGCTGTTCCGCCAATGTTGCCCGTGCCTGTCAAATTGCTTTACACCCCTTCGCTTGCTTTCTAAGCGTGTCTCATCGATGCGAAAAGATGGTAATCGGATAGAGCCAAGTCTGGTGAGTACGGCGCGTGAAAAGGTATTTCACATCCGAGCCTGCCTTTGGTTTCTTTTACCGCTTTCGATGAGTGACGGCGAGGGGCATTGTCATGGAGCAGAGTTGTCCTTGTGCTGTCTCTGTCGCAGTTCTGGTCGTTTTTCAAGCAGGACTCGTTTCAAAGCGATAATTTGCTGTTGAAACGAGCCACAGCAACGGTTTGACCGGGTTACTTACTGCAGCTCGTAGTAGATCGCGCTTTTCTGGTCTCACTAATCACAGAGCAGTGTCCTTTTCCCCAAAACGATTTGGTCGTGCGCTCAATGGGACTGGAATACCGGGCTTCACCCAAACGCCGTTTTTTATTTATTCAGGTTTATTCACCATAAATTGGTAGTGTAGTACCAACGTTCACATATGATTTTGTAGGCTAAGAATATCGTTAACACGTGCTTGTAGTGACGGTGTTTCGATAAACGAGCAGGTGAGTATGTGGTAACGTCCGATATTGCACTCTCCACAATATTTGCATACGCACTCGTCAATTTCGTAGGCAATTTCCTCCTAAGCACATAAGGTGGTGGTAGCCATGCCATGTTGTTCGGCATGTCATAGATATATTTTTCTGTGATGACAGTTTCCATTTATTGCTGCAAAAAACAGGACCCTCGATATAGAGACCCATTGCAAAAACGCATTTTTTACGCCTAGGATTCTCGAAATGAGCCACTTTTGATATCCAGTCACGATCACGGTTGAGATATTATTTATTTTTGTGCCTGAACAGTAGAGTCTTACATGTGGTTCGGTTTTCTTGCCATCGTTTGGTCAGCTCATGAGAAACCCAGTTCCCCGACTTCAGGATACATTCAGTGGCATTTCAATCATATTTATTTCACTCAAATAGAGTATATACAAAACAGTTCATGCTATTATTAAACATAAATACTTGTTGTTTTGCCGTTCCACCGAGAGAAGAAGTGTAAAGATCTTCGTTGCAGTGCCGGACAATCAACCGCGTGGTACTTAGCGCATTTCTGCGAGCAGAACCGACAAATACACTGAGTAATATAGTCTTCATGAAACTCCCTACGGGAGCATACGAGGTGATGGAACCCGTGTACGATGTACCTGGTATATACATGCCTGTCATTGCAGGCCACCCCGGCCCACAACCAAGGAGACTTAAAGACGTCGAGCGTTCTTATCTCCGACGCTGCTTCCGTGAATTTGCGTCGCCACTCTCCCAAGAAATGGTTAAGTGGCTCCGTCAATGGCATACGCAGCCTAAGCCGAAACATCTCCACCATCGGCGCACAGTCCGACAATACATACACGAAGCGGCTTCTCGCCTTGATTGAAAGGCAGAGTATAGTGTGAAGCACTTTTCAAGCAAATAAAAATTAGCTTGAGATAGGTGTTGCCACACTCTGTCTAAACTATACGCCAACTTTGGCAGAGTTTTTAACATAAACAAGCGCACTGCCGTACCGACGGACAGTCGCCGTACATTTCCGACCCCTTCGTAGAGAGCTGCCAGTGCCGAGTTAACACTGTTCTCGATGTTCCCCTGTAGTGAATCCGAAGACCCAAGTATGGGAAAGAGTTTACAAACTCCAATGGCCTCCCGCAGCAACGAATAATGTCGTTTGCAGCTAAACGCCCACCGCGACGAAACTTAATCGCCTTGGTTTTGCGTGAGTTTATTTCTAGCCCTTTTTTCATGAGATACGCCTCTACCATGTCGGTAATGCGCGAGATGGCACCAATGTTACGATGAGCAACAACAATGTCATCAGCATACATCACTACCGCGGCATGTTGAAACTCTTGACGCACGTATTGAACAAGGTCGGCCAGAAGCAGAGTGAACGAGATGCAGCTTAGTGGGTCCCCTGAGGAGTCCTAACATTCTGCGTTAGCTCACGCACGCCGCTCCTTACCTCGACCAACAGTGTATCATCGTCGAACAAACTAGAAATTACTCGCAGAAGAGCTCCACCTATGCCAAAATCGATCATAAGATCGCGCGGAGCCTTGTCAAAGGCCTTGACGTAGTCAATGAAGACTGCACACAGGTGGCTTCCTGGACGAGACACCGCCCGCTATACTTCGGATTGCAAAACGTGGATGGCGTCGCGGGTCCCCATGCCTTTTCTAAATCCGAACTGCTCGGGAGGCATGAGCATGGTTTGCTACATTTGCAATCCTTTCAATAATCAGCATAAAGAATATTTTCTTGAGCGTTCGCACCGACGCCACTCCCCGGTACAGATATGGGTCATTTCTATCGTTGCCGTGTTTACCCTTAAATAACAGAGAAAGCCTAGCAATGTGCCAAACTCTGGGCATTCGTCCTTCCTCCATAATTTTATTAAAGAATTCACAGAGGATCCCCTTCAAGAGCGGCTCCGATTGCACCCAATGTTCGTAGTAGACCCGATCTGGCCCACTACTTTTCCATCTAGGAAGAGATCGGATAACTTGGCATACTTCTTTTTTCTCAAAGGGAAGATTCATTGTGTGCTGCTCAAGTTTAAGTGGATGCTCAACCTCTGCGGCCGAGTTTTTTACGTGAGGGTTGAACAGCAGATTCGTCAAGTGACGCTCTACCTGCTTGTCACTCAGTGAGTGCCGTATTCCCTTACGAGAGCGGTTTATGTAGGCATTCAGTGGCATTTAAGCGAAGGGAAATATTTGATGGGAGGCGTTGTGTCCGGAATCCGCGAGTTGTTGTTGCATTTTGCTGGTATCTTCGTCAAACAGGGCTGTCAGTTTGTGATCTTTAAAAACTCTTGGGGCTCTTTTGCGTTGTTCTTTCTAGGTTCCGAAACCATCATATTTGAACCACTCAAAACAATGGGTACAACCAAGGTCATAGTCTCCGTCCTTCCGTCTTCCTTCAGCATTTTATGCTCTTCCATTACTATTTCTTTTCAGGAGAAGATAAAATATCAAGAAGCTGCGCAAATCTTAGACACAAAGGTGGGCATTTTCACCGCATTTCACATAATGTTTAATTGTAAACGCCAGTGAGAGTTCGACAGATGGCCGGCTGAAGAAATGTATCCGTTGAAACATAAACGCGTACTAACGTGTCGATTCGTAAAATATCCGCGTAGGAAGAGAAGAAGAAATACTTTGCATTGATTAAAAGCAACGGCGTATGGACATTTAAGTTATATCATAGTGAATGGCCTTACAAAGGTAACCAATGCTTTCATTCACCTGAGACCTAGCGAACATATCTATGGCTAGACGCAGACCAGCCAGCAGGGTTTGTTAAAATGAACATGCAAGGATACAAACGTGATAGCGTCTATAGTGTACGAGGTGTGTTCAAAAAGCGCGACTTTTGTGTTTTTTTCAAAAATTATTCATTATTCATGAATATCTATTTTGTCCCCTTCAAAGTAATCCCCATGAGATATTATACACTTGTGCCAACGGTTTTTCCAATCTTCGAAGCACTTCAAAAAACATTTTTTTAATCTTGTTCAGCTCCTCCTTCGATGCCGTCTTTATCTCGTCAAGCGTAGCGTAACGTCGTCCTTTCATGGGCCTCTTCAGTTTAGGGAACAAGAAAAAGTCACAGGGGGCCAGATCTGGGGAATACGGTGGCTGCGGCATCATTAGTGTGTTGTTTTTGGCCAAAAGCTCGCGCACAAGCAACGATGTGTGAGCAGGGGCGTTATCGTGGTGCAAAAGCCAATTTTTGTTCTTCCACAAATCCGGGCGTTTCTGGCGGATTGCTTCGCGCAAATTGCGCATAACTTGCAGGTAATATTCCTTATTGACCGTTCTACCCTGTGGCAAGAACTCATGATGCACCACGCCCCTGCAATCGAAGAAAACTGTCAGCAAAACTTTCACATTCGACCGAACTTGGCGCGCTTTTTTCGGTCTTGGTTCGTGCGGCAGCTTCCATTGAGATGATTGAGCTTTGGTTTCCACGTCATAACCATAAACCCACGATTCGTCACCAGTTATGACCCTCTGGAGCAAATTTGGGTCGTCGCGGACAGAGTCCAACATCTCATTAGCAATGTTCATGCGATGCTGTTTTTGGTCGCAATTGAGCAATTTTGGTACGAATTTCGCGGCGACCCGTCTCATGCCCAAATCATTGATAAAAATCGAATGGCACGAGCCAATCGATATGTTTAGGTCCTCAGCAACTTCTCTAACGGTGATTCGACGATTGGCCAATACCATTTTCTCCACTTCATTAATTTTTTCGTCTGTTGTTGAAGTGCTCGGGCGTCCGGCACGCTCTTCGTCGTTCACATCTTCTCGGCCTTCTGAGAACATTTTGTACCACCGATAAACGTTGCTTCGGTCCAAGGTAGCTTCTCCGTATGCCACAGTCAACATTCGGAATGCATCCGCGCACTTAATTTCGTTTTTCACACAAAATTTGATACAGGTTCTTTGATCCATTTTTTTGAATAGGTAAAAATCGAAGACGATCCAAAACACGTGCAAGCAAAGCAGCTGTCAACAATTAAGTGAACATTCAAAATGGCCGAGCTTGTCGGCATAAGTGAGAGACATGAGTACCAACATAACGTCACAAAAAATCGAAATTCGAATATACGTAACCCGCGAAAATTCAAAAGTCGCGATACTTTTGGAACACACCTTGTATATGCATTAATCAGGCCCTATTATCCGTTTTAGGGTTTCGGCTGACAGAGATATGGCCATAAACGACGTGCCCATCGCTAAGTTAAGCTTTAACAGAGTTCGAGCGCGTCCTTCTGGCTGCCCGCGGTCCAACTAACGTATGTCTATCCGCGCGAAGCACCTTCGTTTCTTCAGAACCTTTTCCGAGCTGTAGCTGTGAATGCAGCGTGCAGTAGCTTTAGAAATAGGGCTAGCGTAGAAACGTCATTGCATACAGGTGATGCTGTAGGTTGCTATGACAATTGATTAGGTTCTCTAGTATATTGGGCATGTCCGAGTCAATATCTCAATTACCCGACTCCACTGGTTGTCAACGCTTAGCTGTACTAGCCGCATTGTCACTGTCCTTACTGCAGCTACTATTGTATATGGCTCTGGAGCCATTTGGGACCTGGGCTATTTTTCAATATAGACGGTGCTACAACGCGCTGCTGCTGCTCTAGAATTTGCTCTCTTACGGCGATCGGTCTTCTGTGTAAACTACTCCTTGAGAGTTCACCCTCTATTGCCAACATTGAGACTTAGTGGATTTAATTAGCTACTCAAAAACGCCCGCTATAATATTGTGTTCTAATCTCGCTCCGCCGGCCTCACGTGATACGAATGCGCGTAATTAAATGTGTCATCAGATACTAGCATTGGTGGCTTACGGCTTCTTTGGCACGGTTTTACGAGTCACAAAAGCCTCAGTTATGTAAGCTGTACTGTTTATTTCTAGAGCAAAGTAGGACATTGATTCCTTTGCGCACGACATACCATGGTCAGGTCGAATTCATGATAGGCCGGTAAGGCTCATAGGTGGGCCACGAGAGGACAAAACAGGGGTTTCAACGATCTTTCTTTCCCAAAAATATCACCGACAAGTTTGCAATGGGCGCTTGCATAATTAGCGTGCAGGAATAACGGCAGGGGATAAATTAAATACTTGATTTGATTGCCAGATATTCTACTTGTGCCGCGCGGCTCTGACATCTCGCTAACAGTAACTGTTAAACGCAATCCTAGAAACGCCTCAGTTGATCTCCAAAGACTAGGCCACTAAAAATGCAACGCTGTTAAACAAATAAATAGGCATTACCTGTTTTTTTTTTAAGATTTCCCTGTAAGGCAATTGTCCGTGTACGTTTTTTCATGTTATGGCTAATTTAATCCACTCCGGCATTTACCTTGTCTAAATTGGAAACCATGCAAACCAATTTAAGAGTGGCCGGTCTGGGTCTCGAACCCAGTCCTCCCGAATGCAAGGCAAAGACTTTGCTACTAAGCCATCTTGCTCGCTTTACGGTGATTACTTACCGATGTATTTTTTGTTCTGTAGTAATGTGCAGATAAGAGTTAAAATAATATTACTCATATAATTTGCTACATACAATAAAGGCACAGACAGAGTTAGAACTAGAAGTACAACTGCTTAACTCTATTAAGAAATACGACGTCTACTGGAGTTAGCTACCCACGGTGGATCGGTGACAGCATGCCTTCGGTAAGAGGAGCCTCAATACCGCGGACGTCAGGATAGCTTCATGACATACCATACCTAATAAATTAATTATTGGAGCGAACCTTTAGGGGGGCAAAGAACAGACATGTGACAAGTGTCAAATAAAAATAATTTAGCGATAATAAAATGCACCAATATTTAAATTTAAGTCTAACAGTATGACATTTCAAAGGCTATCCATATCAAAATAATTCTAGGAGTACTTAAACGCGTCTTCGCTACTATGACCTAAGTAAAGTTTTTAGGCTGACCCTCAGCCAAGACTTAACGTCCACGGAACTGTTTTTCACATTGCTTCATAGACGGATTCTTTTAAATACAAATGTGCAACGGCGCGGCTCGAACCCGCCACGTCACCGGGCTCGACCCGCTACTATGACCTACAAAATACTAGACGTGGCTGCTCTTGCAGTAACCATGGCAAATCAAGGAAACTTTTTTGATCTGGAGTTCTTTATCAATAAAATGGCTTTGCTTTTAGGTGTAACCGTTAGAAAGGGCTCATATCAACAGAACCGTCAAATAGTGCGAGTAAGCATCACAGCACACAGATGCCACTATTCATTTCTATGAACGAGCGCTGTTTCAGGGCGATCAACGGTTGCCTCCGTAAATTTTGAGGATAATGTGGCATCGGGTAATATCACCTAACCAGACCATGTGCGGAACTAACGCACAGTTTGTTGAGAGCCACCGTACATGACTTGAGCCCGTTTTAAGTAATGTGTTTAAAAATACTTTTTCTATGACGAATAAATTTAATTTATTAAGCCATATGGCCAAACAGATATGAAGAAATGCGCCATTGAAAAACATCCAACATATCTCTCTCCCCGTTGTCTTTATTAAGGCTGTGAAAAATATCAGGGATAGCTTATCGTTTGCACGACTATGATATTAACGCAATCCAGACCACTGCTGATAAAAACGAGACCAAAAGCCAATTATATATGATGATGATATGGATGTAAGAAAGAACGGTTTGATCGGCGGTGTGATATGCACACCGATCTACCGAAGCTACCTTCATGTTTGCCACACGTATCTCGCCACCACGTTGTCGTTTCCATATGGCTGGGACAGTATCTAACCACTTGCGTGATACTAGGATCGTATTACGACCTCTGTTACTCCTACTAATAGTACAAAAACGCCAGCCGCACCAGCAGCAACAACAACAATAACAACAACTAATTTAACTTTATTCAGCCAATTAGCGCGTTAACGTTACAATGTTCTCTGTACGTCTCTGTGCATCATCTGACATGGTGATGACGCCGACGATAACAATGCTAATGTCCGCCGGTCGCTATCGGGCGCGTCAGTGAAGCCAACAGCGCGGTGTCGATCGAATAGCTAGAAACTTCAACAGATTGACAACGTTGTTAGGCTACTGAACACAAGTCGGAGACAAGTTGCGTTCCAATTTGCTGCGTTCTCAATTCGAATGTAACAATGTAGAGGCAAAATGATTGCTTCAAATTTATTTTCCGTATAATACATTATGTATATGTTATACGTATCACGATGGATGAAGCTAAGCCAATTTAAGTGTAAATATGTTTGTGTTCTTGGGGTATATATATATATATATATTTCGATCGCCAGCGTTCAATGAGGCTAGATTAGACGAGACCTGCCCTGTTTGATGGTTTGCTTATTGTGAGCACCGCTAGTCCACTGCCGGCTATGTTCGCGGCGACATTTCGAATACGATGAGATTACATAATGTATTGGCAATATACTTGCTGCCTACAATCGGTTGTTTTCGAAACGCAATAAGATACTTTATCAACAACTAGTTGCTTTTCCGAAATGCATCATTATTGCCGCGAAAAGTAACTAATCTATTTTAGTCCAGTCTACGTCATACACGCATCCTACGTTGATTTGCCAGCATGACCGCCCCTATAATGGGCCCTGAATAGCGTGTGCGACATCTAACCTAAGTAATTACATAAACAAAAAGTCGCTATAAAACATTCCAACGTCAAACGAAGCTCACCGTTACTTTTCTAACGCTCTGACGACTAAATTCGCTAGACGTTTGTAATGGGCTAAGTTGCCTGTGGCACGATGTCGTCTAAATGCACCTATCGACATCGCGTTCTCGTTACTGGACTTATACAGGTTTTCTCCAGCAGAAGTATGTAGCAGCAGGGCGATGACATCCAACAAACCCCGTACAACCAGCAAGGTCGGGGCTCGAACTTAAAAAAAAATCCTTTCGGGACTAACTATCAGCCAAGATTAAACGTCTATGGGAATGCTTTTCGCATTGCTTCATAGACGGACCCCCATAGATACAAATGTGCAATGGTAGGGCTCGAACCCGTGCACCTATGTGTCTCTTCGCGAGGCGCAGATGCATTCCATTACGCCACCGGGCTCGACCGGGGCTCGAATTTATAATTGTTTTGCTAACCATGGTTGCCATGGTAACGCCCCGTTTCGAACGGTGCGTTGCTGTCTTATTTGAGTTACTGTCTTAGGGTAACGATACATAGGTTGTGTCGTGCACTCTGCGGTCCACAGAGGTTTTCAGAGAAAAAAAACGGAACTACCCGCTGATAACTGCTATTGAACACGATTGATGACATCAGAGTCAGCAGCAGGCCTCTAATGTAGGGCTCTAACGATAGCAGAATCATACGTCGGTAAAACAGACAGACGGTTCTGCTTAGCAAATGTTATACGTGTCTGCGCTTCTCGAATACGCTAAAGAAAATGTAATTCATATCCACACATATTGAGAAAAACGGCGTTGCTCCATTCCATGGTTTCGATTCGCCGTCAGCTGGGTCAATTGTGTTTGCCATTCGCGCCATTCGACCACAATATGCCCTAGATCGTACAACTCAAACGCTTTTGTCGGAGATACGCCACAGATATACTTGCAATCTTGCCGAGCGGCATGGCTGTCAGTAGACGTTAGAAGAGTCGCGGGGGCTTGTTCAGCAGAGCAGCAATGTAGCGTCTATGTCGAGCACTACTATGTCGCGTAGCCCGTGAACACCTGAAAGGCCAACATCGGAGAGGCCAATCGGCCGCCCATATAAGGCCGAACGGGCCGTCGAGCCAGACGGGAAGGTGGCCTACACGCGGCCGGATCCGAAGCACCCACCAAAAGTCCAGCACGGCGACACGCATGCGCGATCCACGCTCGACCCGTCTCGACGAAGCCCGGCCACCGCAGACGGCGTATTCTTCAGGCTTGCTTCCTGCCTCCGTGCGTGCAATCTAATTAGATGCACAGCGTTACACCTCTCTGCAGAGTCGAAACAGCGCGCGCGCGAGAGAGAGAAATAAAGTCACATCTGGGAAGAGGTGTGGTCCAGTTTGATAGGAGCGTCGTAATTCATTTATTCTCCAGTTGGAGCAGTCAGGTTAAATCGGGGACAGGCATCCAAGTCGTTTAAGGCAGCAAATATACTGGTGGTGTTGTTGTTTGTTGTTGTTGTTGCTGTTGTTGTTGTTGTTGTTGCTGTTATTGTTGTTGTTGTTGTTGCTGTTATTGTTGTTGTTGTTGTTGTTGCTGTCGCTGCCGTTGTTGTCGTCTTGATTCCCTGACCATATCCCTATTGTTGTTGTTACTGCTGCTGCTGACAGTATTATTGTTCGCGTTGCTAGCATGGTTGGTTTTATTGCTGCTGTTGTTATTCCTGCTGTATAACGTCTATGGACCTTCGTTTGAAACCTTTCAGTCTCCATACCGCCATACGACTCTCTTGACAAGACAGCCGTAGACACTCTAACGTTCGTCAGAAGGAATTCTGCATGTGCAGTCGAACCCACGTGCTCTCAGTTTGCCTCTAGGATATTAGAGACCACAATATGTCTTAGTAGTTTATATTTACGTTAAAACAGACCACGGCGTTGGAATCGTGGACATAGACGCTGTCTTGTGCATAGATGAGTGGTTTATTATTTGCTTGACATGTCTACCTAAATAAACATATTGCCCTTAGAAGAGAAGCTTATTGGATGGTTAGGGCACCAACTAGTTAGAACTCGTTTGACGCTCTTCCGGATTGTAATAGATGGTCGTTCATATAATCACGCGCATTGTCTTCTTATGACAATGATGAACAATTTCGCTGGTGTGCGTTTTTTGAATTGCTGCTCTTCTCGTTCACTTCCATACTCGCCATTAGTTTATGCTTGTGAGGTAATTTGGCTGGCCCGGGGCGTCACACATGCGAGCGCGAATGAACGCTGGCTTGATGACTAGTTACCTCTACCAAACCATCGCCTGAAAGTGGGAAAGACGAAAGTCTCAACGATGAAACCTCATACTTACGATCCTGTCAAGCGCTGTTACTCAGCGCACCCTGGATTCCTGCTACCAGAGGAAGGCTAAAGATAGAAAGGACAAATACTATAAGGGTATGATGCTAACGGCATACGTAAACGACAACGGAAACACGCCAATTGCCTCGCTTGTTTTAAATATTAAAATTTGCAAGAGCACTATCAGCCATTCAAGCACGAGTGCGTTCAATACAGGTGAATAAACAATAAGCCTGGTCTGTGACCAATGGTTTTGGTTGTTTTTTTTGGTTTTGACTGTATTGTTTTGATATGTTTTTTTTTTGAAAGTAGATAGTTTCGTTTAGGACTGCTGGCGTGTTAGTAATCGTTTGCATGTCGTCTGAGATCATAGTCTTTTTGGCAAGATAGTTATATAATTTGACTAGGTGTATTCTATTCAACGCACTGCAGTTGGTCTTTTAGATAGCTGTGAAAAATACTACGAGCTTGGCTTTGTGTTTGAACTGCTTGAGTCGCAGCAGCGAGTCGGCTTCACAACGAGCTCTCTGATTGAGGGGTGTTTCTAAGGTCACGGCGGCAGTGGTTGGTCCTTCGTTACTTGACTTTCCTTCATCTATCTTCCAAGCTATCATTCGAGCGGTCTTCGCGCATGTATGTCGTGCTTTGCTTCGGGTCGGGTGGCCTTGAGGCGCACTCCTAGTAGGCGGTTATCATTAACTTTTTACGTTTATGTACGTCAAGGCTATCATTAGTCACCGCAGGACCTTGAAGACTAAGAGGTCTTGTTGCATGTTGTTGACGACGTTTCGGCGTGAACTATGTGCATATGCACACTGCTCATTTCACGACCCTTGAACCTTGCACCTTAACAAGCATACGAACAACAAACGTAAGATGTTTTGTAGGTTGACGTAGAGCGGATTTGTTACACTGCTACCCTACGAGAAAGAATCTATCGGCCGTTACGTTACGGGGGGCGACATGACCGTAGGCACCCCAAGAATGTGGTTTGCATCTAGTTTTATCTCTATCGAGCAAAATGTGGAGTGAAAACAGGAGAGCAATACTTGAGTGTGGGGGGAAGAACGAGATTTGTAAGTGGCATATGTACACATCAGGGGTCGTTAGAATGAAGCGACGCAAATTAGTATTTACAAAGCGCAATGATTGAGCCTACAGCCTTGGTTATGTGGTGGCTATAATCAAGTTTAGACGCAATGTATGCCCCTCGGTCACATGTACGTGTCAGAGTCGGCAGAATGCTGTTGTTGTTGTTATTGTTGTTGTTGTTATTTTGGTAGTCAAGGTCAAGTCCGCCGTGTTTCAGTGCAACGCATTTGGTAGGTGAGAAACGCGTGCCATTCTCAACGCTGTACACAGCCGACTCTAAAAAATCGTAGCAGGACAATTTGGCGTCTGCAAACGGGATAACAAGGTTCTAAGTCATCCGCATAATTAAAGTATTCAACGTTTTTTCAAATTTGATGTTTATTTACGGAACCGCAATTTTACAATTCTTAAGTTCTCATTAGGTGACACATACGTGCTTTTATTCAAAACAAAGGTCGTATAGAGAAGAGGGGATAGCTCCCCCCCCTCCTGAGGCACCCTCAGAGAGCAGAAACGAACGCGCTCTTATGATCAAACTGAACTCATATTTGCAGTATATGAAGTACTTGCGTTGAATGGAATTCCATGCTTATAAAATTAAAAAAAAACTCTTCAGACCAATCGATACCACGTGTCCGTTTGAGAGATAAGGCCGTTAGGAAAATGTCGCCTGAAAGTGCTTTATTGCGTGGCGCTGTCTATAGTCACACCATGTACGCTAGAACCTTTCCAACACTTTTCCAGCTGGTTTCAGTTATTTTGCTGGATCCTTTAGGATCATTTTGATATTCTCGCAAAGACGTTTAGTGTTTTACGTTGGCATACGTCTAGTGCTCGAGTAACGTATATGTATTCCATGTAGATATGTATATCTATATGCTTGAGTATGGTATCTAATTCGTGAGATATACTGCAACCAATGTTTCAGAGAGCCCGATAAAGCGGTGTGGACAATACTTACGTGTCGGAGCCTAACACATTCAATGTGCGTGTGTCTGTATGTTGCCTGTTTCTTGCGATTGTTGGCGCATCTGATATGACCGCTTGCTACTTTACATTTAGAATACCAGCTTTAATATAGGGGAAGTGTACTACCTTAATAATGCTTCTTGTAGAATATCTGCAGACCGTTTCAGCCAGCTAGCCAGCCAGTCAGTCAGCCTGTTTTGCGCCCTGCCATCCTCCTTCTGCTTGTTGGGACACGACTTTTCGGATTCAAACTCGTGTTCACGTGTTGAATGCAATCAGATGGCTTAATTAAGGGGCGCTCCCCTATGCGTCGTAGGGCGGCCGTTCTACTGCCCATTGGGACACGGCGGTTCATTTGAAAACGAAGCGCCTAAAAAGCCTAATTATCATGATAAAGGGCGCCTGGTGGTGGATCTCGTGACTCCCATTCTTTCCAAGAACGGCTCAAAAAGTTAAATTTTTACGGCTCGGTCTTAAACTGTCTGATCTGTATATGATCATTCTTGCTGAGTTGGTGCAAATATTGTCCGTTTTATACGGATTGGTTTATAGTAGGTGTTCCTCTAAATAACGGGGATCCAGCCTGATTAAGTAGTTGCTTCTTTATTTTTCTTAGGGAACATTCTTTCTGAGTTGGTGCAACTATTGTCCGTTTAATATGAACTGGTATATAATAGGTGTTTCTCTAAATAACGGGGAATCCAGCCTGATTTAGCATTTGCTCCTTTAATTTTTAAATATCGTTTAGGCATTATTACTGTTTAGACCTCGGATTATCTGTTTAGACACAGATATACGTAAACTAGAATTATCTTTCATATATGAAAGGTGTTGCTCATAAAATGAATGAAGAATAATCTTCTTTGGAGCTTAAGGAATTCTTCCCCACGTTAGTAGACCTCCTATTGGGTTTATAGTGTTTGTATCCATCCGTATTTCCCTTCCGGAAGTATTTTCCTTGCAACTTTCTTTTCTTACTGAGGTAAGGCCAGCAGCAATGTTTTGCACCTCTGTGCTTTAAGGATAGACATCTTTGCGGCTGGCATTATTTATATTGGTGCATATCTAAATACTTTTCGGGCTGAACTTCAGCCAAGATTTAACGTCCACGGGACTGCTTTTCATTGGTGCATATCTGACACTGTTACATCGAGTTCCATTCAGGTATATGTCGATTACCTAGCATCTTCTAAATGCTAAGAAGTTAAACTTAAGGGTTTTGCATCTAGGAGATCTAGGAGGCCTAATATACTGAGGCTAAGCAGTGTGGCACTGAAAAAACGCCTCACCTTTGAGTCCCGTTCTCAAAGTGAAAAACTCACTAAATAACACTTTGCAACTTTCTGCACTGATGAGAATGAAGCAGAAACATCTGTTGCGCCAAGAATTATAGGCGTAGGTTTCCACTCCAGGCTCCGATGCTAGTGAACTGAGTGATCACTGAATGTCGTAAGAACCATCAGCAAACTTCGTGAGGATGGCCGGTCGGTCTGGCTCTTACCTGGACTGTCTGTCTCATTATTGAAAGTTATGGAAGCATATGGCGTGTGCACACGTGTTGTGTACGCCCGGCCCGGCGCAGCATTCTCATTATTTTTGATTGCATATGAATGTGGGTTGAGTTAGCGAAGAAGTTAACAATGCTTCTGTTTTTGATTGTTTATGCCTTTAAAACGATGCAGAGACTACATGTCAGTTGTGGCGAGGTTTTGGTTATTGTTTCTATTTCAGGCGGAAGAGAGAGAACTTACACTTCCCGAGCCCTCGAAAGCAGACCAGAAATGCTTTTTGCTTTGGCTCGGTTTCTAAAAAGCTGAATAACTTATTAACGACTGGGTTCCTCTTTAGCTCAAACAATAAGGGCAAAAAAACCCTCGCAGGCTCTACATCCATCAAGTTCAAGCATTGACGGAGAGCTCTCTGAACTGATTAAGAAAAAATATTCGGTCGGTATCACAACGCGCAAGGACGCCTTCTCACAGAGTTTTTATCCTTGAGTTCGTCGACTAAAGACCTCTTGTCGCTGGCACAGGCAGCGCACCTCCGCCATTAGCGAACTGGACCATCTTTTGATACTGAACTATTTAATGGTTCGGTTTTGCATATCAAGTTGGCTTTCTGATTGCATTTAGCATACGTACACGCAAATATATGGTACGATAGACAACACATTTGGGGGATTCTGTACATCTGAAAACTTGGACGCGCTGAAAGCGCTCACCTGTTATAAATGATTTTTGTGCTGGGATTTCCCTGAATCTCAGTCGGACTTGGCCCGTCAATTCGATAATTATACAAGCGGTAGCATATTCCGGCCTTTTCCTCATCCACATTGTGTTTATTTAAACATTCGAGATATTCTCCTGCAATAATTGTATGATGCCTTCGCTTAAACGACCCCAAAGTGCGCTTCTGTCGGTAACGGGTACCGCTATCACTCCACATCCGTTTTTGGGCTACGCGACCCATACTGTGAATTGACCTTGTGCTGCGAAGCAGACATGTGCACCAGATGTAGTCGTTCGAACAAGAGTACCCACTTTTAGAAAACTCAGATATTTTAGATTCTTGGGGTGAGTTGAACTATTGACAACTATTCTGCTCCTCCTTCTAAACCCGCACAGTTTGAAAACTTCTATCCTTCGTCTATCTATGTGCGTATAATTTGAAAATAACGATTTTTCTATCCACATATCGCCGAAAGGGGATTGGAGGTGCGCCGTGTCCACGTGCACCCCTTTCACGTCCTCCTCACCAACTTCGTGGTAATCCTTCCTCGCCGCACGTTTCATCGTCTTGTTAGTCCCTCTTCTGAACTTTTTTTTTACATTCGAAAGCAGTTTTCCTCTGACTTTGTCGTTGACGTGTGGTATTTGAGCGTGCGCCTATGATTTAGAAGTACACAATCTCTGAGATGTTAATATCCATGCATATCTGGTCGAGTGCTAACGGATATTTAATTTGGGTATAAGCTAAATATCCGTCAGCACTCGACCAGAGAGTCTTTAGAGATAGATATACGCGTCGTGTCTGCCAGTCTTTGCATCAATACGTAGCGGTGACTTGTGCATTTAGTCTCGTACAGTCGAAGTTGTGCTTATGTGAGTGTTTGCATGTTTTGTCACTCATTTCCTAAAGCCCTGTCAAGCTCATTTGCCCCTTGTGCGGCTTGCCAAGCTTATTCCAGATCTAGGTATTAACATTTAAATGAGATTCAGACAAGCCTGTGCAAGAGGCAAAGTGCTGACACACTTTTTCTCTGCTGCGGATAACAATTCTGCAACTATGTGAAGCTTCAGGCTTCGGTCGTCGAAGTTGTTCAATAGTTAAACCGTACTCGCTTTCAAGCGGCGGCTGGTATGAAAGCCATGTGACGATTGAGTGAATTGCCGTACTTGCTACGGAACTGTAGGAACGCGTAGTGGTATAGCAATATCGCATCATATTCAGTTATACTTATACACACAGCATGAACAGGAGACAGGCACACACAGTCGTTAGCTCCAATAGTGTAATTAATTACCCGTGCGGTAAAATGCAACAAATGAAAATGACAAAAAGAAAAAAAAACGCAAAACAGGTTGTCCAGCAAGTAGTTGACTGTCGCCTGCGTGATGACCACACACACACCGATTGTGGATACTTGAGAGTGGTGATCTTTCATGTATGCTCCGCCGTGCTGTGTTCAACAACTTCGGACAGTCGGATAATGAGAATAACGGTTGCTACTAACTGAGTCTGTCCTTGTCTCACCGCTGCACGAGAACTCCGCCCTTGCAGCGCACGCAGAACATATGCAGATCGTTCTTGGCTTCTGTGCGTAGCTCCAGTAATACATGACCAGTATTAACAGCTTCTCGTCCTTCGACGACAACAACAAGCCTAACAACAACAATAACAACCTAACAACAACAATAACAAGCCTAACAACAACAATAACAAGCTACCAACAACAACAACTCTAACAAGGACAAGAATAGTCACAACCCCACCCCATTGCTGCGGCTTTCGCCGACACCACCACCATTGGCGTACATATTACGTTGCCATACGGCAGCGGTTTACCACTCTACGCCCTACGGGCCTGTCGGAGCAGATAGGCGGACGGACGCTCCGGCGGCCGTCGCACGACGCTCTTCGTGATGGATTCGCGGTCCTCGTTCGCCCTCAGCCCTGCTCTACCCTACGAGTCGCTGCAGTCGTCTAAGTCGGCATAAGCACTGTTATCGCGCAGGATCTCTGATAGACTCTCGATCTATCTATCGCTTTGGCGGACACTTTTCAATTCTCGACTATTGGGTTCTCATGAATAACCGGGAAAAGCCACTACTAACGCTGCTTCTTTTCGTGATAGAAAACAATTGATCTCATTGAGATGGAGCCAAATTTTTTCACAATTTTGCATTTTCCTATATATATGTGAAGAAAATATGATGAAAGAAGTGTTCAAATTGTATATAATGAATTAATTGGATTGTAATTATGTACCAGCTTGAAATGCAATGTTATTTTAGTTAAAAAGAGACAATATGTATATATATATATATATACGAACCCAAACAAGTTTCAGTTTGAACAGTATGATATGAGGGGTATGGTCAATATCACCAAAGGCATACCACTGACGCGGTACATTTTATAACGAAACTATATACAGCAAGGTAAACGGAAGAGGATAATATATTTTCTAACGTTTGAACGATAATGATATGATATATATATATATATATATATATATATATATATATATATACACATACATACATATATAATTATATGTATAAACACTGCGGAAGAGAACTTTTAGTTGGAACACTATGATATGAGCGGTATGAACAATATCACCAAAGATATACGACTGACGCGGTGCATTTTATTACAAACTATAGACAATAATAGAAACGGAAGAGGATGGCATCTTTTTTAACTTTCGAATTGTACATATATATATAATATATATATATATATATATATATATATATATATATATATATATATATATATATATATATATATATCTATATATAAATGAAAAATATATATATATATGTGTTATTAATTATTATAAAATGCATTATTAAATGTTACTACGTTACTATTAGTAGAATGTATACTAGCTGTACCAGTGTACCAAAAGACAGATTGTTGGATGTAATACGGGATAGAAGCATAACAACGGGAAGCTTATACAATTGTATAGGAAATATTTTACGCGTAACCTATACGATGCAAACTTACAATCACTGCATCAACACCCCGGTAGCGCAATGGACTGACATCCCGTAAGAAGCTGGGAAAATTAGTTTCCTTTTATAATGTTATATTGTTAAATATATAGACGATCGATCTTGCATATATATTACAAACATCAAAGCACCGCACACAGTTTAGCCTCAATGCGGTTGCAATGGTACCAACAAAACAACTTCGCATTTAATACGGAAAAAAACGTATGTCATGCACTTCAGCCACTTGGAGGAGCCTATGCACCAGATGGCCTTATAGTGAGACTACAAGGCAAGGTGGAACCAGATAGTTTGCACAGAACTACAACATACGTCGGAATCTGGAAAGGCTTCTTTCCATTTCCAAAGTAGAGCTGCAGATATGCTTTTCTGAAAGTGTAACTAACAGTTGGATTTATGTACATCCATTCAGGTGGTGGTGGATCAATTCATCAGAGAAGCACACGAAATCGCCTTTTTTGATGTTTTTCACCTTCGCATCGGTGGCTTCAGGTTCGCCTGAATCGCATCCTTCTTAATTTTATTTTGATTTTGGAAAGAACAAGAAATTGCAAGGTGTCAACATTGGGCGAGTGGTGATTCACCTAGAAAATCCCCCCTCCGCCCGACTGGTGTGTTGTCGTAGTATCATCGCCTAAGCTACGTTTTAGAGCCCTTCCAAGTAACGCAGTAAAAACGGCGGAGCCCAATCGTTGGTCATTGTATTTCAGTTCAACTATCACCGCAATTGCACTGCCGGAAAAGAAATGTTTACGCTTTTGAGGGGTGGAGGTGTCACCTATTCCTTATCCGTTGCTGTCTCTGGTGGTGAGTCGAAGCTTTTCAATATGCTTCAATGTACATAAAAATAAATTCGCCAGAAATTGTAGAGGAGAGCAGTACGCAGCTCGATTTTAAGGTACGCGTGTTATCGACATGTTTATGCTCACGCCGCTGTTTGTGGGAGAATGGACATGATTGTTCCAATCGAAGCCTCAACAAACATGACGTTATGCGCCAGTGGATTTAATTCTGCCTTAGTGTCTACTTAGAGGGGCAAACATTGATTTCACCGTCTATTTTTGGATGAGCATCGCTTAAAGCAACTCGATCAACAACAGGGATCAAGCCTGGCGGCACCCAGGTAGATGACAACCATGACTAGCGCACTAGCCCTCTATGTGATACCGCCATTCCGCCCGAGCGGAATACGACTATAAAAAAATGACAAAAACAAATGCCCTGTTTCTAACGGGGCCAGATATGATGGCATGGATTAAAGTGCCGTTGTTGCTAAATTTGAATATAAAGCGCTGTTCATTAGTTTGTTACACACCTTGGTTGGTCCCTGCTGTCCAAGTACTTAAACGATAACCTGGGCCTGCTCCTGTTTTCAAAGACGGTGAGCGAGCTTCTGCGCAAAGTCTATCGACGCACCTATAAGTGTATAAGAACAGCCTTGAATGAAAACGAAAAAAATAATTAGAAAATGTCCTTAATTTTAAACCTAGATGTGTATATTTTTGTGTATACCGACGACTTGGTGTTGTGCTTTCAGAGACGAATTTGTCTTCGTTTGTTATCTTTGTATTTTATTTTATGTAGCAGTCCTTCGCATTTCAGCAGAACTACAATATGTCGACCTCAGATTCTCTAATAAGACAACACACGCTTACAGAAAATAGGCCATATGACCTAGTAAACAAAACCAGTATTGCGATCTGCTTTTAAGGAAGCATTTAAAGGCACACTACGCCAACAATAACCTTGCGGTAAACCACAAAGGACCCCACAGCATACGACCCTATAAGTATGCTCTGTTGCCTATTCAAAGGAAATGAGCACAGTATGAACGGACGACTGGTAGCAGAACTAGAAATTAAGAGCCGAGCAAGATGACTTAGTGGCAAAGCCTTTGCCTTGCATTCGGGAGGACTGGGTTCGAGACCCAGATCGGCCACTCTTAAATTGGTTTGCATGGTTTCCAATTTAGACAAGATAAATGCCGGAGTTGATTAAAAATTAGACATGACATGAAAAAACCGTACACGGGCAATAGCCTTACGGAAAATCTAAAAAAAAGAAGGCGCTGTTGGAACAACTGCACAAATTCCGAGTTTGGCGCTGCGTGCATGTAGCTATCAGCAAGGTTCTAAACGTAGCTGAAACATAGATAAATGCGCCGATAATAGACTGGTCTGGTTATTGTCTCTAAGGTGTCAAAACACTTCTACTACGCTTTGGCGGGACACCACAAACAAGTAACTTGCAAACAAAGAGGTGTTTACGACGCATTTTAGCATCGTACAAAAAGGCCGAGCATCTACTTGCAAAGGGATCCGCACCGGGACCAACCCTGTGGAATATAAGTTATGATGAAGTACTTAAACTCTCACATCCCACGAGGGCTTCTTCCGTCACCTACGGAGACGATCTGGCACTGATCTTTACCGCCCGTGACGAAGATCTGCTCGAAGGAAGAGCCAGCGGAGCCCCGGCGGATATATAATAATTTTTCCACACGCTAAGCCTTGAATTGGTTTCACAAAAAACGGAAGCATTTTTTTCAAACGGCCTGAAAGGTGAATAGACCTATGATGTTCAAGATCGCGAGGGCAAATCGCACGGCTTTCGCAACAGCCATACAAGTCCTCTTTTGACAGGCTCCCCGGGAGCTAAGGGTAAAAGCACTGGCTTCAAAAGGCCCCTTAATTAACGTCCGGACGAAGGAAATACTAATCAACAGAACCCTAAGCAAACGGAACCAGCATTAGAAAGCAATCTAGCCGGACAATCCTAAAGACTAGAGAAAATCAATACTCCCTGATCTCAAAAAATGATACAGCTTTAAATACCGCTCGCCTACCTAGTCACCCGCGCAACTGCTAACAGGCCGTGATTGCTGCTTTTAGCAATACCTACACCGCATTGGCAAAACTAAGAGTTGTTGTAAGAAAAAGGAAAGCTGAGTAGTTAACAGGGCGAATGTGTTTACATATGAATACCACTCCGGGACATCAGTTGTTGACATATTTGCAACATATATAGACACAAGGGACATGCGATCTATAGGGAACGGCATTCCTTTAAAAAAGTGACAACACAACATTCCTCGCACGACATTCCTTTAAAAAAAGTGTGGGTATCCGAACACATATACCAATGGTCACCTGGGTAAATATTAGGGGAAATAGTTAAGAGAAGCGTAGGCCTTGGTTTAACGAAAGTTGCAGGGCGGAAAAGCAGGCCTGTAGATTGATGCGGCAATACGTAAAAACCGGCTGTTGGCTTCGTTGGTTAAACGGTTGGTTAAGAAATCGCATAAGCAAGAGAAGAAAAGGTACTGGGAAAATAAAGAATAGACGCCCATATACATGGCTGAAGCGGAAGAGGAGAAGACAATGTTCAGTTGAGACAAGCAGGCTCGTTAAACATTTCGGGAGGATATTGGCCGGGTTGAATACAACCCCAAAAGCGCCACTAGAATATTAAGGGTTCAGACGACGGAGGAGGGAGAGTCTGGATAATGAGGGCAATCTTTCTCGGGGAAGTAATGAAACGATCGACAGAGCACTACGGCGAAAAGCGCATTTGATAAGAAGTGAACACGTGAAAGATACCCTGGTTCTCGCACTATGCTGGAAAGCCTATTCAATAAATGCTTAAACACTGGGAAAATTCCACAGGCCTGGAGGAAAGCGACCTTAATACTAATTCCCAGAGGAAAATAAGTAGAAAGGGAACCTGTTGCTTAAAAAGGGAACATTAGTAAAAGCTGCACCTACAAGATACTCTCGAGAATAATAACAAGTAGACCGAGGTCTTTCTTCGAGGAAAGGGAGGTAATGCCGAAAAAGCAGCACGAATTTAGGAAAGAAAAATCAACTCACTCAGCAATTGGGGAGCTGCTCGAAGCAATCTGGCATACACTGTCCACGACGAGGAGTTGCCTATAGGTTGTGTTTGTGGATTTCAAGGCGGCGATTGACACAGAATCAAAGGATATGCTAGTTAAAAAGCTGGCAAAAATGGATGTGCTGGGAGCAAAGCTGTTGCTTATCAGCATCTTAACACAAACTATGGCGCTGAATGATAAGAAAGTTGGTATTACGGAGGATGTGGCTCAAACCACAGGTTTCGCGCCGGGCGATGGACTGAGTCGACTGCGCGGGGGGGGGGGGGAGGGGCTGCTGTTTTTCGTACTTCTGAGTGGACTGCCGGAGCGAAAAAGGACGGACTGGACCCAACAGAGGGCCAAATTGTACTGTTCGCGGATGATGTGGTCATCTTTGGCTGCAGCCTTTGAGAGTGAAACAAGCGTTGGATCGATTAGTTACATTCGTGGATGAAAATACTTGAAGGTTAGTTAGGAAAAGACAGTAGTCATAAAATTTCAAAGGGGCGGGCCACCTGGCCAGGGATGACGTGCTTCAAATCAGGGAAACGGAGATAACATTTGTAAACAAGTTTGCGCATCTGCGGCCTCCCCGGAACAATGAGTAAAGAGGACGACTGAAACTTAGTGGCTTTGTAAGTATCTCTCTCTCCCCCCCTCTCTCTCTCTCTCCTATATATATATATATATATATACAGAAAATATTGTGATGATGTATTAATCATTTACAATACGTTTGCAAACTCGGCAGTGCTCGCCCTATATATATATATATATATATATATATAAATATATGCCTCTTAATTAGAGCTACCATTTTAAACGGTGCAGTGAAGAGGTGCAATCAATTGGGGTTGGCTTGCCATGAAGTTCCAGTGCAAACCATTTTGTAATCGCTGCAGTGTAGACTGCAATGCGGTCTGCGCTCATGGACATCAATCATCACTAGCATCATCACGAGCGTCATGGGGGTTATATGGTTATCAACGTTCTGGTGAGGTTCAGCTGTTCCTGCTCCAACTGTGGCTGCTCAATAGCCTGCACTTTCATGCGCCGTTTATGTTTCAACAACAGGAGGCATCTGGGCAGACGTGGTGGGCCGTTATGGGTTGCTTTTACTGCTGCACTTGTTGTTGTTGCTCTGGTTGTTTGCCGTTCATGTTGGCCAGCCGCCGCAAGTTCCGTAGAAGAAGGCAAGTATTTGGCTATAAGAGTATCATGAATGGCACATGGACTGCGGCATATATATATATATATATATATATATATAGAGAGAGAGAGAGAGAGAGAGAGAGAGAGAAAGGGGGAGAAGCGAAAGAACATATGAGTGAAAACAATAATGTTAGAGAGAGGGGGGAAGGGGGGGCTGACAGCGACAAACCGACAAAGAAGACGTGAACAAATCGTTTCCCCGTCATCCTCCACTTCTGCCATCACAAGCCTGCGGCGACTTACGACAGACTCGTAGTAGGTAGTCGCTACATCTTGGACGCCGACTTCATTGTTGCTGCTGTTGTTGTTGCTGTTATTGTTGTTATTGTTGTTGTTGTTGTGGTTGCTGTTGTTGTTGCTGTTATTGTTGTTGTTGTTGTTGCTGCTGCTGCTGCTGTTGCTGCCGTTGATGTCATAGTTGTTGCTGTCGCTGTCTTCGTTGTTGCTGTCGTTGCAAATTATTGTTGGTGCTGTCCTGATCGTGGTCGTCTGCTGGCAACAATGATCACAGTGTCAGCACGGAAATGTCGCACATTATTTTCGGACACCGCCACCACGAATGCAACTAGTTTGGTAGGCAAGGCGTTGGCATAGCCGCGTTATTTCCTTCATCCCCATCATCATCATCATCATCGTCATCATAATGATCATCAACGAAACACGGCTCTCGTTAGCCTCAGCAATCGAAGGGCTCCTGAAGTTGCTAGTTTTGGATAGCTAGCCACAATTAGTAGTGTGTCTCTACGAACGTTTGGGGCTACTCACTTTTCGAAACAGATAGAGCATTAAAAAAAAACGACAACAACAGCAACAAACAGCAGCAAGAACACACACACACACCAAACATATGATGCAATCATCTACAATAGCTAGTTGAAAAACAACTCCTCAAACTGCCCCACTGATATGTAAATTGGCCGACACACACAAGCAATATAAAAAGACAACGCCTTTGGGCACACCCTCTAGCTTAAAGCTGATAACATCACACACAAAAAGTAAGGCCACGCTTGCAGCGGCACGCATCGTTAATTGGCAGGCTAATATTATTCGGCGTACTGCCGCATCGGAATCACCGTACATTTCTTAACGCAAAAGTTACGCTGCCTCTGTAGTTACCAATACCACCTGCACCTCCGGACTCCTACGGCTGTGATTGTTTAAGGGGGTTCAAGCACTCCGTCTCTCGCTGTCTCTCTCTCTCTCTCTTGTACCAGAGCGTACTACTTAAATATAATGTCGTAATCTGCCAGTATGGGGGTTAGCATATGTGTGCCAGTTAGAGTGGGGGGGGGGTAGCAGGAACAATCGTAGAACTTTTAGTAGTCGCTAGTAGTGGCAGAAATAGTGTTAGTAGTAGTAGTAGTAGTAGTAGTAGAATAGTAGTAGTAGTAGTAGTAGTAGTAGTAGTAGTAGTGAAAAGCACAGTAATGATGACATATGCGTGACCCCGAATCTCCGAAGTGGCGCGCTGTATTTTGTGCTGTCGCTATGAGTGTGGATGGGGGTGTGCGGTGCGGGGGCGATCGCGTGTGTGGGGCATTGTAGCAGTCGGGCCATTCCAAACGATAGCCGAGCATGCACGCCGAGCATGCCTGTCTGCGGCCCAGGCCTGATGATGTGCGTGCCCATGAGCGGATGACCAGAGATCATTGCGTGGCGTGGTGGAAATTCCTTCGCCCTTCGGTTCGCCTGACATGACGGCTGGCGGCGCGTTCGAGTACGTTCGGCACGACGCCAGACGGTCGAGCACGGTCGAGCATTGCGCAGTATCCGCGCAGTTTCGACGACAACGACGACGACGGGCGGCCGCGAAAGACCAGAGCCGCCGCCACCGCCAGAGCCCGAGCGGAAGCCGAACCGAGCGCAGGATGGGGGGGTGGGGGGTGGTGGGGGCGTTTGTGTATGAGCGTGCTTGTGGCAACGCGCTGATTTGGCAAGGAACTGACGACGCCACACGAAACTCGAAACAAAGCAGCAGAGCACAGCGGCGATGGAAGTGGCCGTGGAGGCGGTGGTCGGCTCGTGTTGAATCGCAAAGCAGCGACCGCGAAAAATGTTCCGGCTTCTGCTCCGGTTAGTCGATTAGGAGATCGCCCGCCGCCCTAAAACTGTGCACTGTCTAGAAGAAGAACAGTGGTTGGAAAAATACGAAATACGACGATGATGAAGACGATGGTCGGGACCTAGGCAGGCAGGCAGGCAAGCAAGCAAGCCAGCCAATCAGGCAACTAAAAAACCGAAAAAAACTAAAACACAGATAGAGATAGATAGATAGAATATCAGGCACAGAGGGAGAGAGAGAGGCAGACAGAAAAACGACAGTAAAATAGGAACAAATACGGACGTCTACCGTCTGTGGGCAAGCGGCCGGATGGGGGTGTACTAGCGGGCACCCTGTATGCGGGGTATGTCGTGTGCGTATGTGCCAGTAGGAGAGCCTCGACAAGTCAAAGAAAAAGAAAAAAATGGAGAGGCACGCGAATGCTGTGTGTCGAGACGTCGTAGCAATAGGCTCCTTTTGTAGCAGCAGTAGCAGTAGACTGACGGCAGCTGCCAAGCCAGTCGTTGTCGACTGCACCAAATTAATTCTCCGTCGTCGTCGCCGTGATTTGGCCTTCTATTCTCTTCTTTATGTCCTTCTACGGCTCCTTGCCGTCGTCGGCTATTACGCTTCGAAAATTTTGTGCGCTTTCGCTTTTTGCGCTTGGCCGTGCAAGGAAACCAACCCACGTCCAGTGTTGCGCACCGGGGAACCTCTACGAGAGGTTGTGGTGGCTTCGAGCAGATGGCGAATGAACATCAGCAAGGTTGAGGTCTGGGGGAGGCAAAGAAAGGGGGAGGGACGTAAAGAGCTACGAGAGGGGGGGGGGTGCGAGACAGAGAAAGGAAGAAGAATAGCGAGAATAGCGAGAAAACCTATGCAACGAAACAATCACGTCCAACGGGGAGGGAAGACAAGCTTACAGAAATTAAAGGAAGTCCCTGGGGGTAGGGCAGATGAGAAGTAGATATAGAGAAACAAAGCAAAGTAAGGAAAGAGAATGAAGCAAATAAGTAAAAGAGAAACAACGAGAAAGAAGATGATCGTGCGTGTCGGGACGAAAGCAGTCAGAGCCTAGACATATATAGATAGAAAAAAGCGCGCGTCGGGGAGAGAAATAGGGTATGGTATATACGGAGTTTTATTCGGTTGGACCTACCGTGCTGCTGCTGTTGCTTCTCGCTGAGCAGATGGCAACCGTCTATAGCAGGTTCCCAGCATAAATGCGCGTCATGCGTATGCATCGTTAGCTGAACGCCGTGAGGAGGTGTGCCCGAGAGAGAGGGAAAGAGAGAGGGGAGGGATTCCGTGGATAGCAGAGAGTTCGCTAGCTGCTCGTTTGGCATAGAGCAACTGGTTAGCGTTAGTTACTTAGTTAAGCCAGGCCCTCATGGTCTCGACGCACCCTCACAGGACGGATTACAAAATGGCATCCCACTATCCAACCGCAGGTAGACATGCGGGATGATAGTCAGGGATAGAGCTGATTGAAGGAGAACGGCAGAGACGCCTCTCCCACGGCTTCGATGTAATGCCAAAGTAATACCGAGCCTGGGGGGGTGGGAGGAACCGGTTTCATGGGTTTGCGAGTCTCACACTAGTCACGCAGGCTGCTAGTGGCGCATGTGCATCATGCATTCCCAAAACCTCCCAGCAAAAAAAATTACTTAGTTAGGGCAAGCTTGCACAAACGACCTACGAGCTGTTCCGGAAGCATAAGAAAGAATACGGCGGTGTGAGTGCGATATCAGAGGAAACGCTTAACCAACGACGTTCTGATATATTCCGATATTGTTCACACAAACA